>JAECUM010009508.1:0-72902 GCA_016617855.1 Megalonaias nervosa | reverse complement strand
ATGTTTTCCTTCACGTCCGTGCTTGAAGTATATAAAAGCATAGCGTTCGTCATTCGCGCCATTCTACACAGGATAAAAAATGACTGGCAGCATAGAATTATTTAACAAGTTAACAGATAGTTGGTGGTGGATCATGGATGGAGCCTACGTGCTGGACAGACTTGACAAAGAATGGAAGTTCCCAGGTAGCCTAGACTTGGTGAACAGTTTGAAAACAGCAAGTTATCATTTGCAAATGATAACAATAGAAGAAGCGGATAAGTTGAGAGGAATCATCAATCCCAAATACTTCAGAGTGGGAACCTTAAAGCAGGTTCTGGATACTGTGATCCAAGTGAAATGTTTTTTGGAAGACATCTTCCATTTAATGGAGTGGCCTTTTGTCAAAAAAGGCTTAGATAATATCAAGAAAGGCGAAGACCTAATGAGAAAAGTACTGGAAGAAGAGGTAAAGAAGATCAAGGAAACGTGGAAGAAAGAAAGAAAGGACAAAGAAAACCAAAAAAAGAAAGAAGAGTTTGAGAAATTGAACAACAATTGGATGAAAGTGCAAGACAAATTCAGAGCTCTCGGACATCCTGACTGGATGCCCGAAGAAGAAAGGAAAAAGAAGAAAGGAATTTTTGCCAAAGTGAGAACATGGTGGAAGAAGTGGAGACAATAGAAGAAGAAGACAAAGGCCCTTTTCAGGGCCACTTCCAATACCTCGAAAAGATCTTAATTTTCATTTGGTCTCCCCTAAACGAATATATATAAAACCCTTCCTCTACTAAAAGAAACACGAACACTCTTGATTCGTGTTTGTCTATAGCCCTCTCTCAGGTAGCTTGACGTCACAGTACTTCTCTTTTTGCTACATTGTTACCAGTGTGACGTCATGCCACCTGTCGCTTATCGCTCTACAAACCCACAGTCTCCTAGTCACCGCTCTACAAAATTGCCATTGTCGCTATACAGGCCCAGGGTGTTCTAGGCCCTCTACTCCCTTTTCCATTGTCGCTATACAGGCCCAGGGTGTTGACCTACTTCTTGTCGCTATACTGGCCCAGGGTGTTGACCTACTTCTTGTCGCTATACTGGCCCAGGGGGGGTCTGTAATGCTAATTCCCATTGTCGCTACGGTACCCCACTATACTACTTACGTTACAGGTCTTAGCTTATTACCCTTCTAATTCACGTGTTTGATATATCAATACGTAATAATTGAAATGTAATGGGTTCTCACAAATTACATATTGTTCTTATTTGTATATTTCTTTTGATTGTTTGTTGTTATTGCCGATGTGCTTGCTCATCATGAAAAAGGCATGAATGGCTCTTCTCTAGAGACTTGCTGTTGTCCTAATGGCAGTATAGGTATTCAAATAAAATGCATTCTTTCTAATGACAGTATAGGTATTCAAATAAAATGCATTCTTTCTAATGACGGTACATGTGTTCAAATAAAACGCATTTTTTCTAATGACAGTATAGGTATTCAAATAAACCACATTCTTTCTAATGACAGTATAGGTATTCAAATAAAACGCATTCTTTCTAATGACGGTATATGTATTCAGATAAAACGCATTCTTTCTAATGACAGTATATGTATTCAAATAACATGCATTCTTTCTAATGACATATTCAAATAACACATATTCTTTCCAATGACAGTATATGTATTCAAATAACATGCATTCTTTCTAATGACATATTCAAATAACACATATTCTTTCTAATGACACTATATGTATTCAAATAACACTCATTCTTTCTAATGACTTGTTCAAATAATACGCATTTTTACTAATGACGGTATGTGTATATATATATATATATATATATATATATATATATATATATATATATATATATATATATATATATATATATATATTCAAATAACACTCATTCTTTCTGCTAGGCAAACTTTCCATATCACCTGTTTTCACTAATCCTACTCCTGACGCAATAAATTACAAATTACTTGACCTGAAACAGCACTAACATTTTTTGGCTTAGTGCAAGCTTGACGACATACCCTCTCATCTCTCAAGCCACCCGTTATAGAAAGAAAACACAGTGATCATCATATATACATGTTCAAGTTCATCAGCGAATGGAGAACCCGACTCCTTAGAAAAGACTGGAAGGCCGGAGCTCATCCGTTTTAAGACTGTCCCTCTAGAGCCACACGAACCCCTTCCTGCAACGCGTGATAATCATAAAAACTCTCGATTTAAAACCCTATAAAGGACTTAAAATAGAAACAATGGGAGATATTACATACATAAGGTGGTAACAATTGCGTCCAAGATATTAATTTATTGAAGAGGAAAGTTGGGTACGAACGGGACTTGTTCTCTCAACATCACTGACTATAAATATCTAGGGGAAAAAAAATGAAAACAAAACCAGACGAAAAGGACAGTCGTTCATTATCATTGTATGTCAAAATTAATATCGAACAATATTAGAACAAATGTGTTTCTGCACTAGAATCATCCTTGGCGCATACAGCATGAAATCGTGCATTCTCAACACCACTGTAAATAACGAGTGATATAAATGGAGATAAAGAATTAGTTTCTCTTCAGTAAAAAAAAACAAACCCTCTCCAAAGCAAATGATAAGCAACTGTTAGTGCTACCTTAAGGAATATGTAAATGTTCCTCTTAATCCACCCTTTGCCTACCACGTGACATTACCTCATTATGAATAATACGGTAATTAACTGAAAACGTCAACAGAACCATACGTAGGAAAGGGATAGTAGGATACTTTTCTCCCACGAAAGTTTTAATTCAGGGATAAATATAATATCAATCAATTTAAGTATGCAATTTAAATCCGAAGAAGATAATTAAAGTAGCACTAAGCAGTTTTCGGATTCAGTCGTAATTGAGGAAGCACCCTCTCACGTTTGAAGCCACTTGTTATCAAATGACTGCAACACAGCCATCAACACTTTCATAAGAAAATGGAAGAAACAACTCAAGAATAAGACTGGCATGGCTAAGCTAATCCTTCTATGGTTACTCCCTTTATTATTACAATAATTCCCTTCCAGCAACGTATGACACTCACGACAGTAATAGAGTGTGTCACTTGGGGTACAAGGGGAAAATTACATTAGGCCGCCATCTTTGAGGGTTTATAGCGTCAATTTTGTACATTAATATGGTAAAAATGTCCATAGGATTAGCATGATGAGATTCTACTGGCGGGAATTATAACATTGTAACATTAAGGGTTATCTGGCCTCTAATGGGAACTGTAATATTACAAAGTCCATACGTTTAACATTGTGGAGTTCTCTGGGCTCACAACAAGTCTGACGATGATTCCCTGTTGAAAACAAGCAAACTTCCTCTTTAAAGAAACATAGTATTCAAAAGTAGAAACTGGCCCAGCAGCCGGACAGTGTGACCACTATGTTTTGCTTTTGGCGACATTCGTCACGGGCGAGACAAAAATGATAACCCAAAATCTAACACTCGGGTATAGGGTAACATTGCAGAGTATGTTTTCTCAAATCCATTTTTATTATCATCATTTCGTAACAGTAGTAGCAGCAAGGGTAGGAGGCCAAAATTACCCTTTGATTGATATCTTTAATTAATTTTGAACTTAATAGAGTTTAATTAGTCTTATTACGTCTTCATAACCTTTTGCAACTTTTTATTTGGTTCTTATTGTCAATTGTATCTATTCACGTTTTAGAGCCTGATATGTAACATGCATCTTTATCGTGCAATCACGCCATAAATACGACTAATAATATCATCAACAAGTGGAGTTAATTAAATTTTCAACGCGTTCCCTAACAACAGATTGTTTATCATGATTTGAAATATAATACTGCTGATTTGCCTTGGCATCCTATTGCAAATCAATCACCTGTGTCATCATTCTGAGTTTACCTACAAATCATTAAGAATGTATGCTTATGTTCCAAGTCCTATTTTTATGTTTCGTCCAATATTATTTTGCAAAAATATTTATGTCACTGAAAGACTGACTTGAACTGACACAAACTTTGACTATCACACCAAAAAAGGATAATAGTAAAATAAGGCTTATCTTTTCGAAGTTAATTACCCAATTAAACATCGACAGCTAATCATTAATTACCCAGTTAAACATCGACAGCTAATCATTAATTACCCAGTTAAACATCGACAGCTAATCAAGAACTGAATAAACCAAGACTTTTCAGGGCATGAAATCACATTTCGAAGAAATCAAACTGACATGGTTTCTAAAGTCTATTTAACATCCTCGTGGGAAAGCCGCTATTTACAATTTCGAACTATTTTCTTCTCCACTTACATTTGAAGTAAAAAAAAACCCAAATGGATATTAAGCAATATTAGGCGATTTATACAGATAACAAAAAAATTTCATAACTATGTGAATTTTGATTATATAAAAAATATTACCATCAGTAGGAGGCTGTGTGTCTGGTGTGGTTTGGTTGTATATGAATAGCTTTCTGACGAGAAACCGACTGTCTTGGGTGTGCGGGCGTCCGTTTACATCTATTCCAAGTGCCACATACGGAAAGGGATCGAACTCCAATCCCTCATAGTCTCTTTTTTGAGGCTGTAGGTTCGTAAAGAGAGCATCATCGACGTACACCTTCAACCCCTCATCAGCTTTCCATGACGCAAATAAGTGGCACCAGTACCCGGGGACAAGTAGAAAAGTCACGCTCCAGCTGTCCCCGTAAAGCGCAATCCCGAACTCAAACTCATGGCCATACTTCTGCCAGAGATACCAACCATTAGAGTACAGCGAATGTCCCCCGGTGCTGAAGACTATGATTTCAGGAGTGTTCTCAGAAACATTTTTGAAATTGACCCAAAGGTCAACTGCAATGCCACCATGGCAGAGAGATATGTTCCCCACACACCAGTGAGGATACTGTCCCAAACTGGCATAAGAACCATCCAAAACAACAGTCTTCGAAAAGGAGATGTCTTCTCTCTCATAATAGCGGAACTCGAGTGTCACATTTTCGGAAATGACTGGCGTTACCAGATAAACTGCAAAATATGGAAGAAATGCATTTTAACCAGGCGACCAAATTCTATAATAGCACGAGTAAATGTCAATACAACGATAAAGAGGGAGCACAATTCCTAAAGTGTAAGAAGAACACATCGGAATATCTGATGTTGTTTTTAATTTCCCTTCAACCAAGAATGCCTGTGCAAATGCACAGAAGGTGTGCAAAATATGCCGACCCAAAAGAAGAAACATGTTACCTCCGTCTCTAATTCATATTTCATACAATGCAACAAAACCAAACTTATTACCACCAGAAATGTATTGACATTTTCAAGTCTTTCTGAAAGATTCTGGCGTCTTTCGCACAAACTGTTAAGCAGGCCTGAAATCGTATACGGTTTTGGCAACAAATTCAATTGCCAGAATAAATAATTTTCCACACTGATGCATTCTTTTTCTTTCTTTCTATTTTTGTGTGTGTGTGTGTGTGTGTGTGTGTGTGTGTGTGTGTTTTTGTGTTTTTGCTAATTAGCTTCATTTTTTAAAAGTGTCTAAGTGACCGAGTCAGAATGCCTTTGAACCCATGACTAGTGTCAAATACAGATCAAATTAAAATTCGTACTGACAGAGGTCAACAATTAAAAAGAAAACAATTTTTTTCAAACAATTTTTGGACTTTTATTTATAATTTTGTTCTTTTTTTATTCCGTTGGCAAAAACAAAAACAATACTTTAAACAAATGAGTACTCAAAGAGTAAAATTCACACATGATTACTGTGTCTATTTTTATTTTTGATCACCTTTTGGGGAAAATGGCGTCTGTGACTTCCATTAGCAATTTATGACTTACAATTAAGTAGAATTTCATCAACACTCAGGAGTCTGAGAACTGGCGCTTCTTTTAGTTTTTGCATATCGTCTAACTAGGTTTTTCAGTGTTGCGTGGGTTACAGTTTAAAACCAACTCGTTGATTCAATCCCACGGCTACATTAAGAGATGTAAACATTTTAGACCACTGGCTACTTGAAGCAAACACCTGATACATTGAAAACAAGGTTGCGTAACCGTGACTGCAAGGTGCTTTACTTTTTTACATGAAGCAATGACTATTGTATGCAATATTTATATGAAGAAATGACTATTGTATGCAATACTTACATGAAGAAATGGCTATTGTATGCAATATTTACATGAAGCAATGACTACTGTATGCAATATTTACATGAAGCAATGACTATTGTATGCAATAGTTACCTTTAGCATGCAAACAGCATGCTGCACTGCAGCTCGTTTGGCCAGTTTTCTGTCTACAATATGTGTGGTTGTCCTAGCCAGACGTTGATATAATACATATTATGGTCAAAATTCCCATGCCCTAGCCAGACGTTGATATAATGCATATTATGCTCAAAATTCCCATGCCCTAGCCAGACGTTGATATAATGCATATTATGCTCAAAATTCCCAAGCTGTCATTCCTACATTTTATTATTCCAAACATAACTCTAATAACTAAGCCAGTTTTTTCCCTTTTATAATTATATATCTAATACCTAAGCCAGTATTTTCTGTTTATATATATATATATATATATATATATATATATATATATATATATATATATATATTAACTATGCCAGTATTTTCCGTTTTATAATTAAATATATAGCGCCACTAAAGAAACAAAACAAGATATTTCTTGAAAGTTTGTTGTTTTGGGGGGTTTTGTTGTTGTTCTTTTTGTGGTTATTTGGTGGAAATACAATGGATTATATTCAACGGCTCGATCAATGTAGTTTAATGTCCGTATTTTTTTTTTTATATAGATATGCACTTCAAGTGTAGTGAGTACAGAAAAAAGACAGGTGTGTTTAATTGGAACAGATTCACCGGACTTTAGTTCTACGATAATCTTACTCGCAATGAGAATAGAAAGGAGAGAATTTAGCTTTCGCTCTTATTCTTATGAAATCTTGATAGAAAATAATAACAATAACAATAATAATAATAATAATAATAAACTAGCTCAACAAGTCTAAAACGTGATTTGTTTCTACTATATTGTATTGTTTTAAAGTGCTAGCTGCTTTTTTAAGGTCTCAATGACATCTCGAAAATAGTAAATTTAAAATCTTGTCAAGTTACTATTTCAAACTTAAGCTTCAAATCGTATACTTGTATCTTTCGCAGGATTTTCATTATATTCTCTGTCGTCAACTTGTTTTCATTTCCACAAGGTTAAACCCTAAATTTGAAGAACCTGGGTCTTGATGTAAATCCCCTCTTTTTTAAATCGATTTTTATTGTATCATTGTTTGCTTGGAATTTGTTACTGGCTTCAGTGGACATTTTGCATGTTGTTAAATATATATGGACACCACGTACTCTACTGTTTTCAGGTCAATGTCGCAGAAAAATGTTTTCCATCTACCATCATTACTGCATGTACCAGAACACTTCCATAATCGCCACAAAGCAATGCCGTTCCGTGTATGTCATGCAGTTTTTGATTTACCTTTGAGACCACACATATTTACTTGCTATTCGTATTCAAAGACGTTTATGCATTTCATGTCGAACCATAATTTAACCTAGGCATATATAGTACACTTGTATTTTTAACCATGTTATTGTTGTTCATTGTCTTTTATCTACATCAAAACTGCTCTCCGTTTGTAATATTAACACTAGCCAACACGTACAAGGGGCATTTGAAACACGTTTGGAAGATATTTAAGAACGAGTTTAGAGTATCTCGGTAAACTTGTATTCATGAATAAAATACAGAATATTGCGTACAGAATTTCAGAATGTCAAAGAATAATATATTGGATTGTGATTGGGTCATAACGTCCATATTAATTAATACTGAACATGATTTTCAAGCACTTGACAGCATTTGAATTAAAACTGAATTTGATTCCAGGCACTTGACAGCATTTCAAATCTAAATAATTATCAGATTATGTATTTCAATTTGATCACTAACCGAGCACTGTGTATGGAAATGTATTATCTCAAACAAAATTGTAAAAATTTATTTTTGTATTTATCACAATTCATGCTCACAATGCAATTAAAACACCAAAGCAAACTGAGCTACTACAACAACTACTACTAAATAAATAAATAAATAAATAAATACTCCCGACTTCGATATTTCAATTTTATGAAAAAGGCTATCAAAACTCTGTGTAATGCAAACGTTTTGCTGAATTTTCATGAAAACAAAATTAAAAAACAATGCAACCTATTTGTAAATAAATTAATTTTCTAAATGTGGGCTCTGCAAACTACAATTATATCTCATAACTGAATATGATCGCACCCTTCATAACAAAACAGCTTAAATTGTCCACGGCAGAGGGTTCTTTCTGTACCGTCCGTTGTTGTCTTCTATTACATGATACTGCAGGTTCCCGCCGATGTTACGTTACCCTCCGTGGCTGATAATTTAAGCAATTTACTATGTGGGGTGTGAGGATATATCACCTTTGTAAATGGCTTTCTAAAGGAAGAACCCAAACTCAAACATCTCTAGACATAATTAGGAGCTAAAACAAAATAAAGTACCTCCCTACAACAAAAACTACACAAAAAGAAAGATACCTACCAATCAGAAGGCAAAATACTTCAGTAGAGGAACACCGACCACTTTTCATGTCAATGTATGTTGAGAATAGCATCTAGTCCAAAGCTTTTTAAACCACCCTATTGTCAAACAAACAAAACCTCACTTCAGCATAAGTAAATCTTAGGCTTTCTGCACACAAAAAAAAAATGAGCGACTTCGCACGGTTGTATCATCGGAATGAACCTTACTTGAAAGAAATTATTAAATATTTACGTCAAGTACATATGTGTCTTAATTAATCTCCATGGACAGAAATCCTGTATTGCCTCTTGAGTGTCCCCAGGGATACTCAAGCACGGATTGTACGGTGGAGTAAGACATTAAGCAGGAAAACATTCATTAATTATGTACACTATCCACGGTGATGATGTAAATATTATGGTTCTAGAAAATTGGATTTTCCTCCACTAATGATTTCAAAACACACATTTAATCAACGGCATGACGGCCATTCAAATGTTACCGCCACGTTACCAATACCGGTACCGTCCAATTACATAGGCGTAGTGGGCTCTTACTATGAAGGACTTTGAGGACAATTTCTAGACAGTATTCTTCAAAGTCTAATTTTTGTTTCAGTCTTCTACTTACAATAAATTTTCTTGCAACCTGCAAGAAATCGGTATCTGGCGCTATTTATTAAGTTTAAGCATGATCCTTCTTCTAATTGAATGTAATCAAAAATTAATTATTGATTACTTCCACTATCTTAAAACTCGAACATGCCCTCAACAAAAATGGTCAAAGCTCGATTTCATCTACCAATCTACTTATTTTAATATTTCGTTACAAGAAATGAAACTACTTCATTCACTTTCATGGCAGAGTTCCAAGGACAGTGATTTGAATATAATTTACGCACCTATAATGCAAACAAGGGTGTTAGAAAACTGGATTTATTCTTATTGGCATATCTAAGAGTTCGTGATCTTTTTCCCTCAAGTAAACGAGCATTCTGAGTTTCCCTTGTCACTCCCCCCCCCCAATTCACCGCCCGACGACGACGACGACTAGATGGAATGCAAATTGTAAGTAATAAAAATCAAACAGGTGTTATATTGTTTTCTGTTATACTTATGAGTTCATTAATTCTTTCATATATTACAATATATACTCATATAGGATAGGGGCCTGAAATCATCATTCGCCCACTGACGTCATCATTCGCTCATTGTACCCGTTCTAAGGTGCAGAACACTATTTTCAACCAAGTCCTCTATAATTTGACCAATCATTAGGGATATTTCGAAAATATCACAAACGACTAGGATGTAGCTAGCCTGGTCTTGTAGATTGACCAATCATCAAGAGTATTTCGAAAATGCCACAAAGACAAGGATGTAGGTAGCTTGGTCTTTTAGACTGACCAGTCATGAGGGGTATTTCGAAACTCTCAAAATAGACAAGGATGTAGGTTGCTTGATTTTGTAGTTCGACCAATAATCAGGGACATTTCGAAAATGTCACAAAAGTCAAGGATGTAGATAGCTTGGCCTTGTAGTTCGAAAAGTAATCACATAAATATAGCAAATTTAGGAAGGGAAAAAAATATAATTCATGAAACAGTATATGACACAACACTGAAAAGCGGTAATTTGCGACAAATGCACTGCAAGCTCATTATGTTTTGATGAGGTAACACTATTTGGGAATTGGTGATTACTGCCAACCATGAATTTAAAGGCCCAGCGAATAATGGTGCTTTTGTGGAAACATCTGGCCCATTTGCCCAATACCAACAATAATGTGTTGCAATATAACATTTTTAAACAAAAATTAAAGTTCTGAATAAACTTTAGTAGAGATCCACATTAAATCCAACGTTGAAGGTGTTGATGTGCCTGTGGCGCCCTGTATTGTGTTGTTGTACAAACAGTCTTTTGTTGAAACATAGTAATATAATTCCAGGTTTGAATTTACTATAAAATCCAAGTCTCAATTTCCAAGAATGTTATAAAAGCACTTTTGTATTTCCAGAGAAAAATTACTTGAATAATTTAAAGAATTAATTCCAGCCCAAATGAACTTCTGGACACAACAATAATACAAATTGATTCTGCTAGATCTTAAAGCATGAATGTATCCTCTTTATAGTAACAAGATTATATAGTCTTCCACTTGACCTCAGGCCACAATCAACAATTTCTTAAATGAATCATTACCTAATAGAAAATAATCTTATAGAAAGTTCTTAATGTTTACAAAATAAAATTTTAGTTATTATTAGAAAGTCTGTTACTAAATTCAGGTATGCCAGGTAAATTGTAGGGGAATTCCAATAACCTAGACCAAGACCCAAATAGACATATTTACTTCTATTAATAATGATCCTGATAATAAACTAATACATATAGAGAATATTTTAGCTATGTATTAGTTGCTTATGGAAAAAAAGTTTCAATAATTCATGTCAAGTAGAAAATAAACTTGATTTTGGACAAGGTTAAATCCAACATACAATGTTTCATTACAATACCATGTAATGAAATAAAAAAAAAATTAAAAAAACTAACAAACAATTCAAATTAAATATACATAACACATACATATAAACCTTTATAAAACATTTAACAACACTGTTGCTCCAGCTGTTGTTTCATTTTCCACCAAAAAAGAATTTTAGAAACAATAATTACTTCATGAATCATTTTGTACATGAAATGATCCAACCTCTGTACAATGTAACAGTGCCTACATTTTGTGATTCTTCATCTCCGTATACTATTGCATAAGCATATAAAGGACTTTAGGATTCATCATCAATGTATACTATTACATAAGCATATAAAAGATTTTGGGATTCTTCATCTCTGTATACTAATTACATAAGCATATAAAGGATTTTGGGATTCTTCATCAATGTATACTATTACATAAGCACATAAAGGACTTTGGGATTCTTCATCAAAGTATACTATTACATAAGCTTATAAAGGACTTTGGGACTCTTCATCAATGTATACTATTACATAAGCATATAAAGGACTTTGGGATTCTTCATCAATGTATACTATTACATAAGCTTATAAAGGACTTTGAGATTCTTCATCTCCATATACTATTACATAAGCATATAAAGGACTTTGGGATTCTTCATCAATGTATACTATTGCATAAGCTTATAAAGGACTTTGGGATTCATCATCAATGTATACTATTACATAAGCATATAAAAGATTTTGGGATTCTTCATCTCTGTATACTAATTACATAAGCATATAAAGGATTTTGGGATTCTTCATCAATGTATACTATTACATATGCACATAAAGGACTTTGGGATTCTTCATCAATGTATACTATTACATAAGCTTATAAAGGACTTTGGGATTCTTCATCAATGTATACTATTACATAAGCTTATAAAGGACTTTGGGATTCTTCATCAATGTATACTATTACATAAGCATATAAAGGACTTTGAGATTCTTCATCTCCATATACTATTACATAAGCATATAAAGGACTTTGGGATTCTTCATCAATGTATACTATTGCATAAGCTTATAAAGGACTTTGGGATTCATCATCAATGTATACTATTACATAAACATATAAAAGATTTTGGGATTCTTCATCAATGTATACTATTACATAAGCACATAAAGGACTTTGGGATTCTTCATCAATGTATACTATTGCATAAGCATATAAAGGACTTTGGGATTCTTCATGAATGTATACTATTACATATGCATATAGAGGACTTTGGGATTCTTCATCTCTGTATACTATTACATAAGCATATAAAGGACTTTGGGATTCTTCATGAATGTATACTATTACATAAGCATATAAAAGACTTTGGAATTCTTCATCTATGTATACTATTACATAAGCATATAAAGAATTTTGGGATTCTTCATCTCCGTATACTATTACATAAGCATATAAAGGACTTTGAGACTCTTCATCTCTGTATACTATTACATAAGCATATAAAGGACTTTGGGATTCTTCATGAATGTATACTATTACATAAGCATATAAAAGACTTTGGAATTCTTCATCATCTTTATACTATTACATAAGCATGTAAAAGATTTTGGGATTCTTCATCTCTGTATACTAATTACATAAGCATACAAAGGACTTTGGGATTCTTCATCTCTGTATAATATTACATAGCATATAAAGGACTTTGGGATTCTTCATCTCTGTGTACTATTACATTAGCATATAAAGGACTTTGAGATTCTTCATCTCCATATACTATTACATAAGCATATAAAGGATTTTGGGATTCTTCATCTCTGTATACTAATTACATAAGCATACAAAGGACTTTGGGATTCTTCATCTCTGTATAATATTACATAGCATATAAAGGATTTTGGGATTCTTCATCATCTTTATACTATTACATAAGCTTATAAAGGACTTTGGGATTCTTCATCAATGTATACTATTACATAAACTTATAAAGGACTTTGGGATTCTTCATCAATGTGTACTATTACATAAGCATATAAAGGACTTTGGGATTCTTCATCTCCGTGTACTATTACATTACCATATAAAGGACTTTGAGATTCTTCATCTCCATATACTATTACATAAGCATATAAAGGACTTTGGGATTCTTCATCAATGTATACTATTACATAAGCATATAAAGGACTTTGGGATTCTTCATCTCTGTATACTATTACATAAGCATATAAAGGACTTTGGGATTCTTCATGAATGTATACTATTACATAAGCATATAAAAGACTTTGGAATTCTTCATCTCTGTATACTATTACATAAGCATATAAAGGATTTTGGGATTCTTCATCTCCGTGTTCTATTACATGAGCATATAAAGGACTTTGGGATTCTTCATCAATGTATACTATTACACAAGCATATAAAGGACTTTGAGTTTCTTCATCTCCGTATACTATTACATAAGCAAATAAAGGACTTTGGGATTCTTCATCTCCATGTACTATTACATAAGCATATAAAGGACTTTGGGATTCTTCATCTCGGTGTACTATTACATAAGCATATAAAGGACTTTGGGATTCTTCATCTCGGTGTACTATTACATAAGCATATAAAGGACTTTGGGATTCTTCATCTCCGTGTACTATTACATAAGCATATAAAAGATTTTTGAGATTCTTCATCAATGTATACTATTACATAAGCATATAAAAGATTTCTGGGATTCTTCATCAATGTATACTATTACATAAGCATATAAAACATTTTGGTATTCTTCATCAACTATTACATAAGCATATAAAGGATTTTGGGATTCTTCTTCAATGTATACTATTACATAAGCATATAAAGGATTTTGGGATTCTTCATCTCCATGTACTATTACATAAGCATATAAAGGACTTTGGGATTCTTCTTCAATGTATACTATTACATAAGCATATAAAGGACTTTGGGATTCTTCTTCAATGTATACTATTACATAAGCATATAAAGGACTTTGGGATTCTTCATCAATGTATACTATTACATAAGCATATAAAGGACTTTGGGATTCTTCTTCAGTGTATACTATTATATAAGCATATAAATGATTTTGGGATTCTTCATCATTGTATACTATTACATAAGCATATAAAAGATTTTTGGGATTCTTCATCAATGTATACTATTACATAAGCATATAAAGGATTTTGGGATTCTTCATCAATGTATACTATTACGTAAACATATAAAAAGATTTTTGGGATTCTTCATCAATGTATACTCTTACATAAGCATATAAAGGATTTTGGGATTGTTCATCAATGTACACTATTACATAAGCATATAAAGGACTTTGGGATTCTTCAACAATGTATACTATTACATAAGCATATAAAGGCCTTTGGGATTCTTCACCTCCGTATACTATTACATACACATATAAAGGAGAAACAAAATAAATCTTCAACTAGAGTTATTAGTTGCCTTCAAGGAAGTCATTGATTATGATGTTGATAAAGGATGTCCAGTATATCTGTGTTTTATTAAATGCCAGGAAGGTTTTTGACCAAATAAATCACTGGAACCTCTTCAGAAAGCTGATAGTAACATTGCATTGTATGTTGTTAGTTTGCTGTTTAACTGGTATGACAAACAACAATGTATGTAGGGTGGGGTCAGATGACAACTATGTCTTTCCGTGTGAGAAATGTGTGTGGCAAGAAGGCATTCTATCCCCATTTCTGTTTAATGTATATTTTGATGGCCTTAATCATGATTTGAATACGTCTTCTATTGGATGCACTGTGGTTTATTTGTGAATAACTTCAGTTTTGTTCATGATATGTCTGTACTTAGCCCATATACCGGAGGATTATGAAAGCTGTTAAGAATATGTGAATAGTTCACTTCTGCGAATGATACAGAGTACAACACATGAAAGACTACGTACATGTTTCAGACCTCAGAATCTGAAAAAAGTGTACCTACCAGAAGTTAGGATTTGTGGAGAAAAGTTGCTATTTGTCAATGAGAATGTGTACCTAAGGCATGTCATTCTTTCTGATTTGTCAATGAGTATGTGTACCTAGGGCATGTCATTCTTTCTGATTTGTCAATGAGTATGTGTACCTAGGGCATGTCATTCTTTCTGATTTGTCAATGAGTATGTGTATCTAGGGCATGTCATTCTTTCTGATTTGTCAATGAGTATGTGTACCTAGGGCATGTCATTCTTTCTGATTTGTCAATGAGTATGTGTACCTAGGGCATGTCATTCTTTCTGATTTGTCAATGAGTATGTGTATCTAGGGCATGTCATTCTTTCTGATTTGTCAATGAGAATGTGTACCTAGGGCATGTCATTCTTTCTGATTTGTCAATGAGTATGTGTACATAGGGTATGTCATTCTTTCTGATTTGTTGGCTGATAATGATATATAAAGCATCATTCTCTTTGTGTACTAGTAAATACACTTTTAAGGGTCATTTAAAACATGTTCTACAAATGTACAAGTTTTCCTTTTTAAATCATATTGAATGAATTTGTATTGTGCTTCCTTATGGACAAATTTTTCATGTTCTACAATGATGTGGTTAAATGTCTGTTACAAGAATGCATTATATTTTGAATGCATTATGATAGGCACCATAGTGCGACTGGAATGTATGTAAGCAACAATGTCAATAGCCATTGCTGTTTGCTAAGAAAGAGACTGTACTATCTGGTACTAATAACAACATCTTGAAAGAAGTGTTTCACTGTGCTTGTTGTCATCAATAATTGTTAATTGGAGCAAATTATTGTTTTAATATTGTTTATAATTTTTGTGGTATATCTTATCTATCTGGTTTTATTGTCTAGAGTCCTAAGTCTGAAATAATATTATTATTATTATTAGTGACCGGTGCATCGCCATGGGTAATACTTGCTACTATATGTTTAACCTGACCTTAAACAGAAAAACTTTGTGGAAACAAATAGAGTGTACGCAACAAGGGTTGCTCAAAAGGACTGATGGTCTAGTACCTAAAGAATGTCCATGAATTCAAAACAAGACTGACTCATCATGTAACTGCTCATTAAAACCAGGTCATGTCTACAGTTTTTCAAGTGGCTAAATTTATTCAAACCAGCTCCAATATACTTGAGAAACTGCAACATACCAAATATGGTTACAAAATTATCTCAGGTTAAGGTTAATGTGTACATATGGTAATATACCTCTAAATTCAGCACAAAATTCTATATTATTTGATCTTGAACATGATATTATGAATAGAACACTGAACTTGTCTCAGACATTATGGTTAGAGCACTGAACTTGTCCCTGACACACTATGGATAGAACACTGAACATGTCTCAGACATATTATGGACAGATGACTAAAACTGTTTCAGTGTTAACCAGTGCTAAGTTTGTTTAAATCTGCATGTAATTTGTTTTAAAATTAGGTCATATGATTCGTACTGTTAAATGCGGTTTTCAAATATATCCACATGCTGGATTAAAATACATTCACACCTATTGTGTTACCATGTTTACAAGCCAGTACCCTTAGTCAAGGTCATTGACCTTAAAATCAGTGTCAGACCGCTATCACCTTGTTCACTGGAATGCAATTACAAAGTTTGGTCACAATGTACTTTCATATGCACAAGTCTCCATGTTCAAAATCTGTATGGGTATGTTGGTGATCAGAATTGCACCATTTTGAGTCAGAACAATTTAAATATTGCAGTAAGTTTTGTTTTAATAATCATGTAGTGGGTTGGCAAAGAAGAGAGTGAATCATAATTACAATGGAAACATAAATCCAAAGGATGAAGACTGTTTTTATAGTAATGTATTCGAAGTATGCTTAGATCAAATGTTCATAAGGTGGTTTAGACAGTGACAAAAGAACACATCAGAGTTTCCTGCTTTATATATATATATATATATATATATATATATATATATATATATATATATATATATATATATATATAATGACAATATAAGCCTAAAATGTATCAATTCTGTCAAATGAACGGATTTATTGCATACAAGATTATCATACAAAGTAACTGCAAAACTTGATTTATTTGTACAAAATCAAAATCTGAAAAGCATTTAACATTACCTCCACAAAACACACAAATTTACCTAACATGCAACTAGTCAAAAACTTCTTAAAAAATGAACTTTGTTGAGAACAATAAAAACATACACCATGTGTATGCTGTTTCAGAAAAGAATAATTATTTAAGTGTTTCAGGTGTTTTCAAACCTTTTTCTGGAAAAGCTATTCCATCCATTGTAAAGATAAAGAGAACTTTTAGAAATAAATGTTTTATCTGATTTAAATCTAATTACTCTATGAACTCACTTTGAAATAGAGACCAACTTCAAACTGCACAGACACAGATCTGCCATCACATGATGCACCCACAGATCTGGGTCTATACAGTTTGTTGTGAGTAATCAGGAGAACAAACAACATAGACACAGATTTGCCAGAGCATTATGCAATGCCAGATCTGGATCAAAGTTGTTTGCAGTTGGAATCAACTTATAAGTGACTATATACAACAAACAATTTTATAATTTGATACATCATTTGTGTGTGTGTGACTTGGATTTTTAACGTAGCTTTTTCAATTTTTCAGTCATATTGCTATGATGTCTGCAGTGTGGCAGTTTATAGTGATGTCTAGCACTGGGGCATCATGCCACAGACATGTAGCATGATGTTCCACCCAGTCACATTATCCTCACACCAGGCTGACCAGTCCTAACACTAACCTCTTAATGTTGAGCACAAGTGAGGCAGCTGTTAGTACCATTTTTTTAAGCCTTTGGTATGACTCAGCCTTGGATTGAACCCACGGCCTCCCACATCCGAGGCGGATGCTCTAACCACTAGGCCACCTGAGCAGTCATTGAAATTCTATGTATAAGTTTATGTTTTCTTGAAACTTGTCTTTCTCAAAAGAAAATAGCATAATGAATTTAAGACCACAGAGAAATTATATAAAGATGTGCAGCCCAAACTCCTTATGACTGTTCATTATCAGTTGAAAATTCAGTTAAATATTGACACAAGGAATACATGATACATGCAACATTTCTGAACAGAAAATTCCATGAAAAATAAACCTAAAAAAAGAGTCAACACTAAATTTTCCTAATGGAAATTTCTACAGAAAAATAATACAGAAAGATACAGCATAAACATTAATTCTTTTGGTGGTGGGTGGGTATTGTGTGTGTGCGTGTAAATAATTATGTAGAACATAGAGAATCTGAAATGTGTGATAATACTGAATTTATGAAACAAGTTTAACAGTGTGCAGCATGACATAATTCAACAAGTTTCATAAAACTTAATATTATATCATTATCCATTTGAGTGTGTGTGTGTGTGTTGGATTTTTAATGTAGCTTTATCAATTTTTCAGTCATATCGCTATGATGTCTGCAGTGTGGCAGTTTAGAGCGATGTCTAGCACTGGGGCATTATGCCGATGACATGTAGCATCATGTCCCACCCAGTCACATTATCCGACACCAGACCAACCAGTCCTAACACTAACCTCTTGATGCTCAGCACCCAGGGAGGCAGCTCTTAGTACCATTTTTATAAGTCTTTGGTATGACTGTTGGCTATCAAACCAGCGACTGTCGCATCTGAGGCAGATGCTCTAACCACTAGGCCACCAGAGTGGTTTACCCATTTGAGATTCTGTTTGTCATATAGTTTTTGTTTCAATGGAAATAGTTTAAAGAGAAAGAAGTAATTTCATTCATTCCGACTCAAACATTGTACCTTTCATTTCTTGCATGTAAAAAATAGTCTGAGATGCTAGTTGAATTAATAATGTGCAGTTCTGTCCTTCCAAATCAACAGAACATTTGATACGGACAAGATAATTTTCCAACACTGATCTCCGATGGAAATTCCTGTGTGATGTCAATAGATGGCTTAGGTTATGTTAGACATATAAGTTGATTTCAATGAGAATGTTTAGAATATTTGTCAATTCCACTACTATGCATTCCAGTTTTGGGATAGTCATGTGAAGGAATGACTACAGGATGCAGAAATTCCAGATTTACTCAAATGAATTTCTGACTTGATACTTGCATTATCTGATCTGGAACAGAAGACAAATTTATTTAGAGTCTGAACTGCATAACATAATAAAAAAAAAAAAAACATTAGCATGTTGTAGCTATTTTACAGCGCAAAAAAATGCTGTGGTTGGATAACTTTCCATCAGTTGGGAGATGTGTGTCCACATTCTTTTCTAAACAGTTGAGTTCATTTACTCCTCGAAGCTAACACGCTTGGCATAGAGCAGGGACCATGTTACAGGTTTCTACCACTTGCCCTCTTTACCAATACCTTTAGTTTTATTTGTAGCTAGACTTTGTAGAATAAATTGGCCATATTCAGACATAACCATTTTTCCAATGCCCCTAGGGCAATTGATTAAAAATAATGTCAACCAAAATGTTCATAGTAATTGTAAAACAAAGTTCCAGAAGGCCCGGTAAGGAAAATCCCCATGCTCACAGCCAATTAGTAAACTGAATACTGTGTAATAGTGTGAGCTCTTCAAGACTTCTGTTGTTTACCTTGGTCATGTTATTAGCCAGTACAGTATCTCCACTGATCCAGTGAAAATCTCAGAGGTGACTGAGTGGCCTACCCCCAGGTACGTGAAGGAATTGTACCAGTTCCTTGGTTTTGCTGGTTTCTACTGTTGGTACGTTGAACACTATGCCCATATAGTGGAACCATCAAATGACCTATTTAAAGGACATTCTATCAATGGACTGACCAGTAAGAAAAATCGTAAAAAGAAGACCAAGACCACCAGCACTGCTTGGACATGGGGTGAATCTGAAAAGTTGGCCTTAATACCATTAAGGCGAGGCTTACATCCCCACCTGATCTTGCTTATGCAGACTACAACCTTCCCTTCATATTACACACTGATGCTGCAATAAATGGTCTTGGTGCCATTCTATATCAAAATAAAGCAAAATGGAGGGGATAGGGTTATTGCCTATGCTAGCAGTGGTCTCAGGCCCTCAGAAATGCTGTACCCAGCTCATAAGCTGGAGTTCTTGGCACTGAAGTGGGCAATCAAGACAAATACCATGATTACCTAGTCTTGAATATGTCTGAGGTCATAACAGACTCTAACCCATTGACATACATCACCACCACAGCCAAGTTAGATGGCACAGGGCATAGCTGGCTAGCCTCCCTGGCTAATTTTGATTTTAAAATCTTGTATAAACCTTGCAAACTTCATAAGATGCTGATGGCCTCAGTAGAAGACCACAGGTCTTTGCTGATATGGTCAAAGCCATAAGCGTGGCAGCTGACGAGTCAGTGCCGCATGCAGAATGTGTTGTTGCTGGGATTTGTCCTCTTTCAGCCAAAGAGATCAGACCTCAGACTAATCCCACCCCAGTGTGTTGGAAGTCTGCTCAATAAAGTAACATAGCATCAGCCAGAGTTGTTGACCTAATGTGAAGTGGTTTCTGCCGAAGGGTGGAAGTACTCCTTCAAGAGACATTGGAAGTGCAGAAATACCTGTGAGAGTGTAATTGCCTGTTCCTCAATGAAGATGATCATCTGTATCGAACTGCTTCACTTGACAGTCAACCAACCAAGCAACTAGTCTTGCCCCCAAGTCACAGACAGCAGGCCCTGAAAGGCATCCATGACAATGTAGGTCATCAGGACAATGAAAACTGTCTGTGGCTTGCAAGGCAGTGCTTTTACTGGCCTGGGTTAGAGAAGGATCTTGAATCTGCCATTGAGCACTGCCTGCATCTTGCGAAAGGGACCTATTAAGATTACAGAGTTAATCCCATTACAGACAACACACGCAATTCACAGGAACTTCTTGCTCCCCTTTAACTTTTTCATGTACACTGTACAGACTCTGAAACTGGTAATGTGACAAATCCGCATGTCGTCTGCATTCCATTCATTTTTGAATTCAACTATTTCACCATTTTTCATCAAAGTCTCAGAAATCCATTCAGATTTGGGTTAATTGCTTCCATTCATGGTTTCAGTTTCATTTGTTTGTATTGCAATGGAAATTTACAGATGCTGTTTTCCGATTTTGAGAGCATTAAAGGGAGATAACTATAACTTTTATATCTTGTCTTGTTAAAAGCATGCTTGAATAAATGGAGCAGGTTTGCATGGACTTCATATCACTTGAAAGGTCTAAGGGGGGCTTTGAACATATTCTGGTGATCACAGACCATTTCACCAGGTATGCTCAAGCTGTTCCCTGCAACAGCCAGATGGACCAAATTAACGCCAAGGCCCTGTATGAACACTTCACAAAATGGACCAGATGACCGCCAAGGCCCTGTATGAACACTTCATAAAGTTTTATTCTTTTCTGGAAAGGCTCCACAGCAACCAAGGCTGTAACTTCGAGATTTCAGTGATAAGGGAACTATGCAAGCTAGCGGAAGTAGCCAAGTCTCATACTATTCCATACCACCCCATGGGGAACAGCTCAGCTGAGAATTTCAACCAAACCCTGTTAAATGTGCTTGGTACACTGGAAACCAACCAGAAATTGGACTGGAAATTGTTCACTGGACCAAATGTCCAGGCTTACAATGCCACCAGAGTGATGCCACAGGAGTATTCCCCT
The DNA here is from genome assembly GCA_016617855.1 of Megalonaias nervosa. Lineage (NCBI taxonomy): Eukaryota > Metazoa > Mollusca > Bivalvia > Unionida > Unionidae > Megalonaias > Megalonaias nervosa. The sequence goes on along the minus strand of JAECUM010009508.1, from coordinate 51,169 downwards.
ACATTTTAATGTTTGGTGGACATCTCAGGCTGTCTGTTGATGTCTGTTTGGGTACCCATCCTGGAAATGATGGTGCCAAAGATCTGGCTGGTTACATGCAGAAACTTCAACAATGCAAGCAGTATGCTTACAGACGTGCTGCTGAAGAGGCCAGGAAACAGGCTGCACGTAACAAGGATGTTGACAACTGAAAGGTTCAAGCCTCCAAGCTAAAAGTCAATGACCAAGTGCTCATCAAGATGAACCACCCTTATATAGTCCAGGAGATTCCCAACCCAGACATACCAGTCTGCATGGTACAGCAAGAAGATGGCAAAAGAAACCAGAGAACCCTTCTCAGGAACCTCTTGCTCCCCTTTAACTTCCTTCCACCTTCCCCTAGCTCTCCTAGTCCAAAAAAGTCCCAAAAGACCAAACCCCAATCAGTCCCAGCAAGCCCAGGTCCCCATGCTCAAGCCCTGTCCAGAGACTCCAGATCCAGCCCAGAACACTCAGATTCTGAAGTGGAAATTTATACCAATTCTCTTCCCATGCCTCACTATAGACCAGATCACAAGCCCCAGGTTAGCAGACTCAGAAACCCCTAGTCCATTCTCATGGAAACAGTTGGTTCCCTTTTACAGGAAACCAATTTAACCCTGACTGGCAGAATGCCCCTGATCTGTCTTGGCTGGATGTTGTAACCCCCAAAGGAGAGAATTTTTTCTGACTACCCTGCATCAGAGACTTCGTCTTCGGTAAATACACTGACAGAGTATGGAGGATAGTGACCTTTAGTTGGGCAGAATATCCTCATGTAATACCCAGGCTCAACCTACCCCAGCACAAAGGATTATACTTGTTATTTCAGGTAATTTTATACAACACTATGATGATTGTATGTTTATGTAATATCTTTTGTGATGCAATTTGCCCAAACTTATTGGAATTTCTCCATATTTTCTAATACTGACCTAGTAGTGATGGTGAAGCCAGATTCCCCAATCATTCATTCAGTAGACTATATTCCTGTACATATATATATATATGTAGTCTTATACTGTGAAATAGCTGAATGATGTGTGATTGTCAGGAGTTCTGATTTTAATTTGATTTTATTGTTTGAATTTTTATAAATGTCGGGATGCCATTTAAGTCAGAATGGGAGTATGTCAAGCAAGGTTTGTTACTGTTGTTGTTTGTGTGCATTCAGTATTTTGGTTTTACAGATTCAGTACAGTAATGTCCAATGTCCATATACATGTTCTGCTGTATGTATGGTGAGTGAATAATATGCGAGTTGCTTGCATTGCACGTGTCCAACATGCAACCGCCGATTACATTAATAAGCTCCCTGTTCCATTGTTCAGCCTCCAACGACTCTCCAGGAATGAACTTCAACATTTCTGAGTTCAATAAGTTACTCAATACTTTGTAAATGGTATCAAAGAAAATAACTACTGTACATCAGAGTATTACACGGCACTGGTAAGTTTTTAGTAATTACATTGTGACAGTTTTATAACAATTACATGCCTTATCATTTTGTGAATTGTCCGTATGTGATAGATTCGTTTACTTTTAATTATCTATATATTTCATGTGTATATATTATAGGTCTTCTTCTTCTGGTGATTTATTTAGTCATCATCACATCTGATTAAATTCCAAGAAGCCACGGAGGCACAACTTTGTAATTTCTCCCATATACTCGTTATAGGTACTACAAACCTATGTGCACACATGCCATGTACGCAAGACAGGTGGTGTCCTTTTATGGCTACGTTTGTGAATATCTTGAGGCATAATATAGTGCTAAAACTAAACATGAATACAACGAGCTAGAACAACAAAAGCAAAGGAAATATTTAATATGACAATTTACAAAGTCAAAAAATGAAATATAAGAAGCACCACTTCAGTATTGACATACTCAACACTCAAAAAATCAACAATATTGCACACACATGATAATGAACCAAGGGATGGGGGGTGGGGGGAAAAACGACAAAAAAAGGGGATACAAGACAGCACAAATGCCAAAATAAAGGACTAAATAGATAAAGTGTTTAAGCATCCAAGAGACGTGTGTCAATGCACAAAGTCAAGAAATGAAGGATGACATTCTGGTAGTTGGAAGTGGACCGAGGCATCAGACTGAGATCATGTAGTGTTTATTTTACTCAAAACCTTAAATTACTAATTGGGGCCCCAAGTGGCCGAGTGGTCTAAAGCGCTGATCGTTACGGATCACTGCCATCTCACCTCTGTCTGCGTGAGTTCGAGTCCAGGCTCGGCTAACGTGGGTACGTGAGAAAGCATGTCAGTAGCTTCTCGTGGGTCGGTGGTTCTTCCCGGGGTTTTCCAGGGTTCTTCCTCCACCATTAATACTGGCCGCCATGTATAGCCTATCTTGTGCTGAAAAATGGCGTTAAACCCTATAACAATAACAATAACAATAAATTACTAATTAGAGTGAGCACCAGGAAAAGATTCAGCAGCAGGTAATGCATCTCTATTTAAATGGAAATTTCCATGGAAAACTGATAAATATTGGTTACACATGACTTTCCCCAATGGAAAATTCAATGCAAAATGGACACCAATATTGGCTACACAGGATTTTTCATAATGGAAAGTTCTGGAAAATTAACCTAAATTATACAGGCAACACAAGATTTTGCTTCATTGAAACTTTCTAGAAATTTGACCCAAAATACAGACTACAAAGGATTTTCCTAAGGGAGAATCTGAAATATAAGGGCTACACAAGATCTTTCACCTGAAGTGCGAAATTCCATGGAAGACGGACACTATATATATTTGTAGCAAAACAACTCTTTTCAGTGTCAGTTTATCTGACTGAAAATGAAAGATCTGCAGCAAAATCTGCCAAAGTAAAGTATAAAGAGAATGACCAATACAGAAAATATGTACAAAATTGTAGTAGATGTAAAGTTAACTTACAATGTGGAAAACTGAATAGGAATGAACTTTTGTTTTCTTGAAAATCTAATAACTTCATAAATTTCTAGCAACTTTGCAACTATAAATTTTATTATAACCTATTCAATTATTGAAAAAATTAAAGTCAAAATATGTAAAATATAAAAATCTTTCTTTATGTATGGTATTTTCACTATGTGTGTATTGCTTCTAATGCTGTAAATTAACATGTTGGCACCAATCAACAATGTTCAAATAGGCAACCTATCCAAGCCAGTATTATTGCACCATTCAACAAATATAGGAGCCAAGATACAAAGGAAAACTTTTTTAAAACTCATAACCTGTAACATGTACAGCAGTGTTTCCAAACTTATAACATTCACATACCCTTTTGGGACATCAGTGTTATTGGCATACCCCTCCTCCCAGTGCAGTAGTGTTTCTTTTAAGTGCAAATTTTAGTGGTTTATTTTCTGCCATGTACTCCCTTAAACCCTTTCATGTACTATCGGTGGTACAAATACCACACCTGGGGATACACTGTCCTATCGTATATGTCAGATCATAAACTGTAATCAGTAAATAACACATAAATGTAATAGATTTCAAGACTACCAAAAAAATCATAAATATATAACACTTTCATGCATATCTGGTACAAGTGCTTTACTGAAGGCTAAGTTGATACATAAAAGGACACAAAACAACTGTCATGCAATGCCATACTCAATCAAAAATGTTATGTCTTTGCAAAACATGTATCTTCCTACCAAAGCCAAAAACTCTAGTTCAACTAGACAATAAAGATGTGCAAATGACATTGCAAATTCTTGGATAAAATCTCATCATCCAATTATGTATCTTACGATGCATGCAAATTTCATCTGCCTTGGTCAAAGGTTTCTGAGAAACTATGCTAACGAAGTATGCAATAAAATGTTCCATAAATGGTGCAAATAACTGAAAAACCCCTGCCAAAATTGTTTAAGGTTCTACTAACACCATTTTTTATTCTGCACAAGCATATTTCAAAATAAAAGGTGAATGCCACATTTTAACAATGGATTCATGTGTTTCTTAAACTAGAATACAGTAATACATAGTTTTGATTAAGCATTCGGTAGTACCAAATGCTGTGGATATCTGAAGCTAAGTATAACTACCACAGGGTTTTAATGCAAAACTATGGATATCTACCCTCAGCTATACTGATAGGGAAGTTTATTTTGGATAATAAGACATGAAAACACACCCCCTATTGGCCAGTTTTGACCAAGGAGATGAAAACATGCCCACTAATTATCAACGAATTATACAGATGCTATACTTGTGAGGATGTGAAATTCTTTACCATATCTTCAAAAATACATGACTCTAAAGCAATGTCTTTCAAACTATGTTTCTGTTTGATGATACACACAAGGCATCTTTCTTGAGCAGAGAAATTAAACAGATTTTAGCATCTTGTATTCACAATTCTAAAGCAGGAATGATCAGTCTAGTATTTAAGTTTGACCTTTCTTAAGCCTGAAAATTTGGTAACTGACGTGCTTTTGCTTGTGGTGAGTTGTCTCCACCAAGACGTTTACACCTACCAAGTCTCATCACTATGCATTAAATGTCAGAGAAACTGCTAAATAACAAAACTGACCATAATCGCAGCATCGTGAAAAGCAGTAACTTCCAAGATGAATAGACCCATCATGACTGCACAGGGTTCAATTTAGCCACTGGCCTGTTTTTTTTCAGGAGGGCCAGTTAATATTGACAACCGTAGACCTGAGAGGTCAGTTAAATTGTCTCAAATTGTTATTTATATTTAAGTGGAAGGGACAGTTTATTTTCTGCATGGCCAGATTAATACCATAAGCTGGTCCTGCTGAGCAATGAAAAAAATCTGTGTTAAGTTGACCCCGTTGTATATATACAAACAATTTCAGGTTATATATATATATATATATATATATATATATATATATATATATACATACACACACACACAACATCAGATATGCCAGACATTCATCATGTTTCATGACTGTATAAACAAGCATCAGCGAAACTGAAGCTAAATGCAAAAGCAAAATCACTGGAGCATGTAAAGCAGGTTAATGTGACCTACTTTAGTCCATGGTGAGTAGCACCCTCTAAACAAAATACACTCATCAAGTCTCAGGACTGTACATACAATGATGTTAGTGAAACTGAGCTAAATGCAAACATTTTATATCTGATGCTTAAGATGACTACAACGATGATGATGATGATGATGATGATGATGATGATAATGATAATGACGACAATGTGGTTAGAAAATTGACCCCTATTCTTCACAAGCAAGACAAAAAAGAATGCTCGGTCTGAAACCAAATATGCAAATTGTTGATCAGTATTACTTGCAACTGATAAAGTGGTGCTTATGAGAAAAAAATTTCCTGCACATTTTGAAAAGTGACAAAAGCTTTTTGAAGTACTGAGTTATCAGAGAATTTGGCCTTTGATCATTTGCACCTGATATAAATCTTGATCTAATTTAAACTGTTGAAACAGAACTCAATGGAAATGTTTCAAAAACACATCTTAACAATCCATATAATTTCAATGTATTTAGGATTCCAGCTCATTAGTCTTTATTTTCTTTACTGGGGGTTCCTCAGGAGCTCCAATCAATTTCTCTTCCAAAAATCCTGAAGAAAAAAAAAAATACAATTACAGCTTTATCATGCCGTGAAAAATTATCATTGGTGGCAACACATCTCCTGAAGCAGAAACTGCAAGGACTAAAGTCAAATTTTTAAAACAAATCTGCACCAGTCATGCTAGTTCTCACACTTTTAACACCTGTCTTATCAACAGTTCGTCTTGGAATGAGATCCACGTACACTGGAATTTCATCCATGTTAATGATCATATTGTTGGCGAAATCATCTCTTCTGGCCTCCATGAATTCATCAGGAAAAAAATTCATTTTTGTGTCCCAATATATATGGTAAATACGGTAATCCAACACGTCTTTAATGTGTCTTTGATTTAAATGCACAGAAAGCTGAGATTAATCAACCAAAGTATACTTGAGTAACAGCTTTCTTGATTTAATACACATTAGTCCTAAATCTGTACCAGAAACACAAGTCCAAGCTTGTTTAGAAAATAAAACATTTTAATCACTGGTGCCATTAAACCTTTATTTCTGAGCTAATATTTTGTGCTTAGCTACATTTAAAATGATAAAGTAAATCAAAGCAACATGGAGTAAATTACTGACTTACAAAAAATCTCATTGATTACTGCACTGTAGTAGACATACGAATCATGAATCGTGTAGCAACATAATAATTTCTAAGTCAACATTCAAATTTAGATTATGACAGTAAATAAAGTGTCTAAACATAAGATTGTTCTGGAAAATTTATTTATTCTCTTGACTGAATCAGAGCTCTAAATAAGCAATACATTTGTGCATTTTACATAAACTGATTTAGAGTTCAAAACGGTCAGCGTAATATTTCTCCCACAGTAAGCGCAGTCCATGATTTTTTATGGTCTATTTGACCAATGTAAACTCTGACTGTTAAGAACGGTATATGTTTATTAATGGTCTATTTGACCAATGTAAACTCTGACTGTTAAGAACAGTCCATGTGTTTTCTTTTAATGGTCTGTGTTAACAATACTGTCCATATTGTTTTTAATGGTCTATTTGATCAACATAAACTCCTACTGTAAGAACAGTCCATGTTGTATTTAATAGTCTATTTGATCAATGTACACTCCTACTGTAAGAACAGTCCATGTTGTTTTTAATGGTCTATTTGATCAATGTAAACTCCTACTTTAAGAACAGTCCAGGTTTTGTTATAGTACATTTAATCAATATAAACTCCTACTGTAAGAAAAGTCTACGTTTTATTATGATACATTTGGTCAATATAAACTCCTGGTGTAAAGCACAGTCTATGTGTGTTTGGTTTCTTTTAATGGTTCATTTGATTAATACAAGCCCCTACACAGTAAGAACAGTCCATATTTCATCATGGTATATTTGATCCATATAAACTGGTGTAAGCATAGTCCATGTTTTGATGACACATGTCATCATTATGAACTCCTACTGTAAGAACATTCCATGTCTTTTTACGGTCTATTTGATCAATATAAACTCCTGATGTAAGAACAGTCCATGTGTTTTTATGGTACCATTGATCAATATAAACTGTTATAAGCACAGTCGATGTTTTTTTAATGATACATTTGATCAATATAAGCCCCTATTCCAAGAACAGTCCATATTATGGTACATTTGACTGATATAAACTCCTACTGTACGAACAGTCCATATTTTAATATGGTATATTTGATCAACATAAACTCCTACTGTATGAATAGTCCAGGTTTATTATGGTACATCTGATCAATATAAACTTGTATCAACATAGTCCATGTTTTATAATGATACACTGTATCAATATAAACTCCTACTGTAAGAGAAGTCAACGTTTTATTATGATACACTGTATCAATATAACTCCTACTGTAAGAGCAGTCAACGTTTTATTATGATACATTTGATTAATATGAACTATTCTACGGAGACAAGTTCTGGCTGTTTCATCCACATCTGAAATACTAGTTCTACATGATGGCATGAATGTTCACTCAAACTGAGCCATATGATGTAATGCACCAAGAATTAGTCTTGGTCACTTAACCATCTGATGCATCCTTAACAATCTGATCAACATCTAAATGATTAAGACTCAGTCTTGTATTGTAATTTTGTTTTTGTGGTGTTCATAAAATAGTCCATCAAATTTTAAAAAAATATGCAATTAGTTCAAACCAGGGAGGAAACAATACATAAATTATTAATTTCTTACATGAAGCACTGACTTTACAATATGTAACATTTAAACATATGAACACTATACATTATATACAGTAAATCAGAAATTCTGCTGTAATACAGATATGGAAAATAAAAGGCAAAAGCCACCACTGTGGGTGAGTGGGTGAACTATATTCAGATATTAATCAAATATAACTTTTGTGGTAGTTTATTGCTTTAATTAAAAAAATAATTAAAAGCAGAAGCTCACAAGACATCTTGGTTTCTGTTCCTGGAGTCAGTATCCTTAAACAGTATTTGATTAATCTACAAAGTATGTTGCAGTGACTTAGATAATGAACACCTTATTCCCAAAATGCAAACTCAATTCATTTTGATGGCAACAGGGAGCTTAGTAACAATGGCCTCGATGTGAGTTATATATAATATTAAATAAAATCAGGAATTAGGTAATTGCAACAGAATTTTTGTACACCACACACTTTCATTTAAAGATGTACTATATATTATTAGTGCAAGATGTGCGGCAATAGGTGAAAATGTTTTGGAATACATGCACAAACAATTATGTTTAAATAATTTTAATGAATCCTGGAAACCAGGCCACAGGAATCCAGTTTTGATGCATGACCCCTATTCATCTCATGTATTTTTCACTGGGGAACCAGAAGGATGCACAAAGTAAACCTTGTAACAAAATATTATATAAAAACTTTTATTATCAATCATGTAAACTGAATTATTGCCATTTAAACTTCTAACTTATTGCTAGTGTATTTGATAATTTACATAAATTTGATGTGTTCGTCATCCACGTGTTAAAATGACTATACTGCTTGGAAAATCAAGTTTATTTGTTTATTTGTCTGCTTGTTTTTTCTTATTATGTTTGTCTATTGTTATGTGGGGCTTTTTATGTATATTGTACAGACTCTGAATCTAGTAATTTGACATATCTTCATGTTGTTTGCATTCATGTTTTTATTTCAACCATTTCACCATTTTTCATCAAAGTCTCAGAAATCCATTCAGATTTGAGTTTACTGCTTCCATTGTTTCAATTTCATTTTTTCTCTATTGGAATGGAAATTTACTAATGCTGTGTTTTCCATTTTTGAGAGTCTTAAAGGGAGAGAACTATAACTTTTATATCTTGTCTTGTTAAAAACATGCTTGAATAAAAATACAATCACAACTGCAATAATGTATAAAAAAATAGAGTATTCGTCCAAACTTTTCTTTCAAATTTTGTTTTATTGAAAAAAACTGCAATCATCATATCAACTTCTTGTTTCTTTGTCAGACAGTCAATAGAGTTATTGCTGAGGGCTGTTCCATTTAACCATACATGGTACCCCGGGAAGACAGCGTTTTTTAAACATATGCCAGAGTACTTTAATTTCATAAAGTTCACATTAAAATGATACAAAAATTCTAAATTGCATCTAATGGGTGAGTACCCCACATCAAAAGTGCCTTCCCTGGGTCCCACACATGTTTCACTGAACAGCCCTAAGAATGTTTGGTCATTATGCTTTTTCCAATTACTTAAACACTTTATTGTTACAAAACACAGGACAAAAAGGTGTTCAAACTTATCTGCTCAACTTATTAAAAAGAACCTACAATTTAATAAATGTCATAGGAAATGTACTATAGCCATTATAACAGTCCTTCACACCATGTTGTCCGAGTTGTGTCAGCAGATGATATTATTATAACATAAAATGTGAAGCCTGGGACAAATTACAAAAACAGAGATGATGTTGCTAATCTAGCTTTTATTATCATCCTCCAAGACTTATTTGGGAACCTGATTAACTAAAGCTTCACCATCCAATTTTACCAGAATTGCCCAGGAATCAGTTGTTACATATTTTCAAGGTAGCGAGTTAGTGATGTACTCAAAAGGTTCAAGTATAGTTAAACTAATTAACAAGTTTTTAAATCTGCAATAAAATAATGTTGATGGGTGAAATTCTGTAGTTTTATGAAAGAAAAACTTACTTTTTTAATCAATGAGCTTGAGAGGAAACCAAGTAATCACAGAAGGATAATATTAGCACCAAAGCAGCATCTTCAGAGCCAAAATCTATATTTTCTTTATTTATTAATTAGGTAAAACAGCATTTTCTATTTTGTCACATCTTGTTACATCTGCTTTAAATGTTTTGTATTCAGTTTTACAAATATATGTCCACTTTTGGAAAAGAAAAGTCTGGCAAAAACCATTAGAATTTCATGATCTCTGACTGAACCATATCTTTCTTTACCTTATTTTTTTTATATATCTGAGCACTGAATTCAGACATATCATTATCTATGCTGAAATGACTAACACATATACTGCATATGTTGGATGGATGAGATTGGTTGGCGAGTACATGTATCAATACTATTCATGTTATACATGCATGTACCAATGCATGGTTCACTGCTTAAAGTCAAATATTAAATTTTAAAAGTCTAACATTAATTTAATATTAAATCAAATATTAAGTTTTTGTGTAATCACTATTTTTTGTTTAATATGGACTGACTTAAGCAGGTAACTGTGCCGTCAAAGCACATGCCTTGTGCCCACTCCTATATCCCCACCCTCCACCCAGATTTGTGATGCCGAGGGTTTACACATGCATCAATTTCTTCAAAGAACTGACTCGCTGCGCTCAACAATGTGTTACACAGCACAATGGAACTCTGGATCCCATTCAATGCGTTATAATAGGGTATCACTGTATAAAGTATTCACCAAAACGAAGGCAAATATAAGTAGTAATATTGACTCAGACTGTGTAAGCTCTTTTCAATTTCACCTTTCTCTTTCCTTATTTTGTTAGCTTCAAGCTGGATTTCTTTGACTGCTCGGTCATCATCCTCCTGTAATAAATAAAATAGAGAAAGGTATTTTTCAATTGAGAAGATAAATGAGCTATGGTGACAGTATTCACCTACTTCACTACAGACCCAGATCCACTGACACATCCGTAACCAGCACTGATCCAGATCCAGTCACAGTTGTAAGCAACGTGAACCTAGATCCACTGTCAGAGGAGTAACAATCATAGACCTAGATCCACTGTCACAGCTGTAACTAGTACTGACCTAGATCCACTGTCACAGCTGTAACCAGCACTGACCTAGATCCACTGTCACAGCTGTAACCAGCACTGACCTAGATCCACTGTCACAGCTGTAACCAGCACTGACCTAGATCCACTGTCACAGCTGTAACCAGCACTGACCTAGATCCACTGTCACAGTAGTAACAGTCACAGACCTAGATCCACTGTCACAGCTGTAACTAGCACCGACCTAGATCCACTGTCACAGCTGTAACCAGCATTGACCTAGATCCACTAAAACAGCTTTAACCAGCATAAAGCTATATCCACTGTCATGGTTGATCCCAGCTGTAATCAGCATAGACCTAGATCAACAACCACAATTGTATGCAGCACTAACCTAGATCAATGTCACAGCTGTAACCAGCACTGACCTGCATCTAATGCCATGGGCAAAACAGGGTCTGTCACGTTCACAAGGTAACAAACAAATCAGACCCTGAATAGCCTGTACTTTATGCATCATCTCATATTAGTCATAATTAGGTGTGCAGTATTCACATATAACAATGGTCCTGACCTTACATTGTAATTACAAATTTCTACTGCATTGTTTATAAATAACTACATTTACAACTATGACCCTCAAAAAAAATTGTGCTAGTATTATCTGTCCTTGCTATTTATGCAAAAGTGATATATCACTTGGATCTAAGAACTCAAAAACAAGGATTATAGTATAGGAAATTTGTAGTAGATTCATAAATGAACAATGATCTTGTGGAAATGTAGGAAACTGAAACAACTAATGCTGTGTTACACACAACAACAAATTTGACCTTAATTAAGGGAGGTAATGCAGTAGATAATTTGAAACTTTCATTAATTTTAACAGTAAAATTGAAAATTAGTTGGAATAAATTATACCACAGCAACAGATTTTTAATGTGCACATAGTGTTCTACAAAAAAGTCTGAAATTGCTCTCCACAATCTAAAGTATCTTCACATTGTCCCGAGTGTGTACAGACAAATGGACGTGTGTGTGTGTGTTTTGGATTTTTAACGTAGCTTTAACAATTTTGCAGTCATATTGCTATGATGTCTGCAGTGTGACAGTTTATAGTGATGTCTAGCACTGGGGCATCATGCCACAGACATGTAACATCATGTCCCATCCAGTCACATTATCCTGACACCAGGCCGACCAGTCCTAACACTAACCTCTTAATAATGAGCGTCAAATGAGGCAGCTGCTAGTACCATGACAAATGGACATAACATTGCAATACAGATGGAAATGCAAATTGATTCCAAAAGTGATTGCTGTGCTTCCTTCCAATGATACAGACTTGACAAACAGTGCAGACACAAATCTGCTTGCTCATTATGTAAGGGCAGATGTGGATCTATGTTATTTGTATTTGGGTATTGATTCATTTACATGATTACCCCAGCCATGATTTGATGTGTATTGATTTGTTTACATAATTACCACAGCAATGGCTTGATGGGTATTGATTTGTTTACATAATTTCCACAGCAATGGCTTGATGGGTACTGATTTGTTTACATGATTACCACAGCAATGGCTTGATGTGTGTTGATTTGTTTACATAATTACCACAGCAATGGCTTGATGTGTGTTGATTTGTTTACATAATTACCGCTGTTAAGAGTCTAGGCTCTTACAATAAGTAACAGAAAAGAGTGAAGACAACAAGCTTTGTAAAATTAAACAAATAATATATTTCCCTAGAATACCAAGTGAAAAATGAGAAAATAAGAACTTACAGTTTTACGAATTAAATCCCAAAATAATCCAAGAATTAAAAAAATAAAAGTCCGAGTAATAAAAACTCCTGAATGAAACTGAGTTCGAATCCTGATGAAATCCAAAATGGAAGACGACGTTTGTTGTAACATTAAAAGTGTAGGTGTGTCAACAGTTTCTTGTTGAATCACAGAAAACATTAATCCAGTTTTGAATTCGGTATAAATTCCAGTGTCTTTGTCCAAGAATTTTGTAGGAGCACTTATGTATTTCCAGGGAAAAGAATCACTTGAAATTCAATAAAATAAAATTTCAACTCAAACTGGTCACAACATAATGTAACTTGACATCTCAAGTGTTTTAAGCCCGACTGAACAATTTCTATCAAGACAACAGTTATACACTAATTTAAGATGCAAAATAGATTCCCGGATGAGGGTCAACCTTGTAGAAGAATTACAAGTTTGTAACAATAAACACGTTTCATATCACATACTCCAGGTATGGCCTTGACTTAACTTAATGGTTCTTACTCTGAGAAAGAATTAAAATTTTTTTCAAAAAGTTGTTTACCAAAACTGTCACTGGTTCTGAATTAAGGTCAGAAACTAGTTACAGTGTTTCTATTATTAGGTGTTTATCAATAAAAAAAATTCAGTCAGGTCAAACAGAAGTGAAATGAATTTCTGGACAATATAAAATCCAGTAAACAAAGTTACATTACAATAACATGTAATGGAATTAAAAAATTTAAAACAAACAAACAAACAATTAAATTAAATATACATAACACTTTGCCAGGTTTTTTTCCTCCAAAATGACAGGATTCTTGATTCTACATAACATTGCTGATTTCCACAAACATTTCTAAGACACACATTGCAAACTAGTGCTACAAAATGTAGTGGATATATCATTGAAAATCTGATAGAATAGAAGACTCGCAATACCTTCAGCATTTTATATGTATATATGCCTAGTGTTTAAGGGCACATCAGCACAATCCTGGCTATATGGTGTAGAAAAAAAAGTGAGGCATCTGAAATGGTGAAGGCAAAAACCTTGGCAAATTCTCCAGAATGATAAAACCAATCAAGTTAAAAGCCAACATGTACCACAAGTCTCAAGACAAGAAAGGCAAAAGATACAAAAACTCTCAGAAACAAAGACATATATACTTTATGCTTATGGAAATTACTGTTTGAATACATAACCTTTCTGATCAAGATCTGCCGTCATTGAGCACAACAGACAATTTAGGAACTTATGACAAAAATATTCCCCAATTCTATACATACAATCCTGTACTCTAAAATTCTATACACACAATCTTGAATTCTAAGCACAAATGCTGAAATCTCACAATTTGAAGAGTTTTAAATTTTTCCCAGCTCTGACAGGATTTTCCTGGGCTGTGGAAAATATTATCAAATGAAATTATTAGAAGGTGAAAAGAGGCTGTCTGCATCTGCTGCATACTTACATCTGGGTTGGTCCACAATGAGCAATTTTGGCATTTATTACAAGACATTCCAGGGTCCCTGGGATGGCGACAGAAGTGGTTGTAATCAATCTAAAATATAATTATAACACATTGTAAATAAAAAAGTCATGGTAGCAAACAATCATTGTTGCAAGCTATGGGAGACAATCCAGTACACTCTTCCATCACCCTTGGCTGCTTGTGCAGTTTTTCCTTGTTTAACATGAACCCTTTCATCACTATGGACCGGTTTTCCAGTCCAGGGGAAGAAAGTCTGTAAACACTGTGGACCGCTTTACCGGTCTGGAGCAGTGCTCTTCTGTAATGTTATAGTACCTGACTACATAAATTTCGGGGTACCTCTAATAACTTCCTTCTTGTAATGTAGATATTATATTTGGATTATCTCGTGGGCTTAGCTTGTATACAGCTAGAAATATGGAACAAAGTAGGCACTTTTAATGAGTTTTCCAAATGGTGAAATTCGTATCCAAAATGGCGGAGTTCGAAGAAAGATCAGATGAGAGTGAAGTGATAGATTTTGAATTATCAGAGGATATAACCAATTTCGACCTAGTACAGTTGGATGAGAAAAGATGTCTGGAGAGACAATGGCATGCGCTTGTGGGTGACTGTGATGACGATGAAGAGGACTTTGAAGGTTTTGAACCAGAGGAATTGTACGCTCCAAGTAATTTTGTTTGGGCAAAGTTGGAAAACCAAAGAGATTTCTTACAGTTTTCTGAGAGAGTTGGACCCACCCAAGTATTAGATGGCTCCAGGAAAGCTTTGGAATATTTTCAAATATTCTATTCAGATGAAGTTTTTGGAAACATTGTCCGTCTAACGAATTTGAATGCGACGATCAAACGTGCCAGAGGCGATACAGGTGTGTGGAAAGATCTCACCTTGGATGAAAGCTTCTACCTGTCAAATACCTGAAAGAAAGACTTGTGTTGCTACTGGAATTATTCATGAGTACATCTAGGGTCAATTGAACAAGTTTTGGGAACTTTCTAAGTTTTCTAAGAGGCAAATAGATAATTACTTGTATTTTACCTGTTGTGTTACCTGTTTGCACCTGTATTTTAACACTTGTAATAGATATGCACATGTTAGTGAACTAGTCATAAAATTTGATTTTTAACCTTGATTTTGGCACCTAATCCAGCCAGATCTCTTTAAAATTGGGAAAAGTTATGTTATTTCAATGTTGACAAGTCATTTTGCTTTACAACTCCATAGTTACTTAGTGTTGAGGACTCTATGCCTACAAAGTTACTTAGTGATGAAAGGGTTAACATAAACTCATGAAAATTGTGGAAATCTCTGAACATGCAGCCTCAGGCAATACAGTTGCATAACAGATTGTCTCCTGTGGTTTGCAACGACAGCAAACAAGACACTTCATATTTTTCAATGTTCCCATTTATCAACTTTTTTTCCCTCCTGATTCGTTTGAATAATGTCATTCTGAATTACACAACACTATCAATTTAGTGGACATGCAACTTTGTGTCCCATCAACATTCACCTATATCTTACATAAATACAATGAACAGACAGACGCACATGTATACTCCAAGAATTTCACAGAATGATATAACTCTGCTTTATTGGCATATTTCAAATACCATGCAAGAACACAAGAAAAAATTCATATACAGTGAAACCCTACAATAGTGGGTCCACAGAATGTTTCTCATCTACAGTTATAACTTAATTTACACAGCTATGCGAGGGAAACTGGAAAAAAACTTGATGCTGATTGTGAGACCAAAAATGACACAGGCTGAAGAGAAATGGTCCATACTCTATTGACATGTCACACTCAAATCTGGCATTCCGGGAACAGTCATCAGCAAACTGGAGATCATGAACAGTCACTTCCTGTAACTTCATCTTTGCTCACTGGCTACTCAGACAGAAGAGCCTGCCATTGGCCCAGTATTTGATGCATGCCCAGTATATGATGCATGCCCAGTGTATGATGCATACCCAGTATTTGATGCCCATTGTATGATGCATGCCCAGAGTTTAATGCCCAGAATTTGATACCCAGTATTTGATGCCCAGTATCTGATCTTGTGATCAACACACAGCTTTGCTTGACTCTGTTAGTGACTGGGAATGGGTCAGAGGACTCAACACTGTCCACAACACAAGCTAGCATGCTATCATGGAACTGCCAATCCATTACAATGAATTTCTCTTGACAACCATATTTTGCCATGATCTTTCAGGAGGCAATGACCAATGTGATGTTCAAGGCGATTCAGGAGAATGTTGGTGAGGATCTTGCCAGCTAGCAACAGCAAGGAGATGTGTGATGCTTGTCGCAGGATTGTCTGTTGGACAAGTGGATGCATCCTTGTACTTCTGGGGTATAGTTGCTGGAGTCCACATTGAATGGAAGAGTCCGATCAATTTCTGTGCCATATAAACTTCTGCTGGTATAGCATCTGTTCCAAGTGATATGGCATTGGACACCTGGCCAATTGCTTTCTTAGTATCGGTCAGATCTGCAAGTGATGTGTTGATTTCCACTTTGGGCAGCTGATCAATTGCTCCTCAAGGATTGTTGATTGAGGATGGTGTTGAAGTGTTCTGCCCATCTTTGTAGTCAGCTTTCTTTGTCAGTGAACAGTGTGGTCTTGTCAGCACTCAGTACTGGACATATGTTCCTGATGACTGCGGCCCAAAGATGGTCTTTAAGGCATCAATGAAGTTCTTCATGCCATCAATGTCTGCATAGAACTGAATCACACCTGCTTTGTTTCTCAGTCATAAGTCTTGCAGTATCCCTGAGACTCACTGACAGTACCTGTATCCCTGAGACCAATGACAGCACATGTATCCCTGAGACCACTGACAGTACCTGTATCCCTGAGACTCTATGACAGTACATGTATCCCTGAATCTCGCTGACAATACTTGACTTGCTGGGATAAATTTCATGCAACATGCAGAAATAAAACTCATCCATAAGGTAAAATAAATGATTTACTTACCAATTACCTTTTCTTGTCATTCATAATCCATAAAATCCATCATCATTTCACACTAAATAAATAACACTTTCAACACATAAAATAATTCTATTTTATGTACAGAGAAATTTCATTTGTCACCTCTATTGCAAACTTTAACCTCATGTGAAAATTGCAAGCAGCCATGACAGGCACAATTTCCATAAACTTTACTTACTTTTCTTCCTTAGAATACTCCACAGGACATTTACAAATAAAACACTTTGAACAAAATCTGAATTATGTAAACTCATGCTAACTAATTTCATTATCCCAAACAACAGCAAGTCTTTATTTAACGATTCTTCAAATTATGTACATGATATGGTTCAAAACAATCCACACATAAATGAATATTACAATGATTACACATATTCATTACTTCCTGATGTTGCTTCTGTTTACATTACTGCTGACATCTTCTGCTCCACCATTCTTAGGATAGTGTCCTCCTGTGTTTGTCGCTTGGGCTGCCGTATCATTTAGGATAATGTCCTCCTGTGTTTGTCGCTTGGGCTGCCCTATCACTTAGGATAGCATCCTCCTGTGTTTGTAGCTTGGGCTGCCCTATCATTCTACTGTGTTTGTAGCTTGGGCTGCCCTATCATTTTACTGGAAGTTTCCAATAAGCAGTTTTCTTAGATTATCTTGAAATCAACTAGTCTGTGTGTTTTTATCCATCTGTTCTTGCTCCACTTGACATGTTCTGTTACTCTCATTAATGTCCACTGGTGACAGTGATATCAACAAAAAACCCAAAAATGTACACCATTTTTTGGCTGCTCTGTATTTACTATATTGTATCCTCAGCTGTATTTACTATATTGTATCCTCAGCTGTATTTACTATATTGTATCCTCAACTGGTCCACTCTATTCATGTCATTATTTTACACTGGCATGATGGTGTTCTGATTTCCCAGACTTCTCCATTTCTGAACTTTGTGCTGTACTGTCTTCTCACACTCATACTTCCAAAAAGGGCACCTGTTGACCAGTATATGGCTCACTTGAGGAGCTGAAGAATACTCATAAAATCTCTCCTCATAACCATGCTTTCATTTCTCTGTCCATAACATCTCTCCTTCATAACCATGCCTTCATTTCTCTGTCCATAACATCTCTCATTCATAATCATGCTTTCATTTTTCTGTCCATAACATCTCTCATTCATAACCATGCTTTCATTTCTCTGTCCATAACATCTCTCACTCATAACCATGCTTTCATTTCTCTGTCCATAACATCTCTCATTCATAACCATGCTTTCATTTCTCTGTCCATAACATCTCTTATTCATAACCATGCCTTCATTTCTCTGTCCATAACGTCTCTCCAATTCAGGTCTTCATTTATCCCCTGCTTTCATTTTGAGTAGAGATTGGTCACAAATACAATCAGCTCAATGACAAAATCTTGAATAGAGATTGGTCACAAATACAATTAGCTCAATGACAAAATCTTGAACAGAGATTCGTCACAAATTCAATCAGCTCAATGACAAAATCTTGAATAGAGATTGGTCACAAATACAATCAGCTCAATGACAAAATCTTGAATAGAGATTGGTCACAAATACAATCAGCTCAATGACAAAATCTTGAACAGAGATTGGTCACAAATACAATTAGCTCAATGACAAAATCTTGAACAGAGATTGGTCACAAATTCAATCAGCTCAATGACAAAATCTTGAACAGAGATTGGTCACAAATACAATCAGCTCAATGACAGAATCTTGAACAGAGATTGGTCACAAATTCAATCAGCTCAATGACAAAATCTTGAATAGAGATTGGTCACAAATACAATCAGCTCAATGACAAAATCTTGAACAGAGATTGGTCACGAATTCAATCAGCTCAATGACAAAATCTTGAACAGAGATTGGTCACAAATTCAATCAGCTTAATGACAAAATCTTGAACAGAGATTGGTCACAAATACAATCAGCTCAATGACAAAATCTTGAACAGAGATTGGTCACAAATACAATCAGCTCAATGACAAAATCTTGAACAGAGATTGGTCACAAATACAATCAATGACAAAATCTTGAACAGAGATTGGTCACAAATTCAATCAGCTCAATGACAAAATCTTGAACAGAGACTGGTCACAAATACGATCAGCTCAATGACAAAATCTTGAACAGAGATTGGTCACAAATACAATCAGCTCAATGACAAAATTTTGAACAGAGATTGGTCACAAATTCAATCAGCTCAATGACAAAATCTTGAACAAAGATTGGTCACAGATACAATCAGCTCAATGACAAAATTTTGAACAGAGATTGGTCACAAATTCAATCAGCTCAATGACAAAATCTTGAACAGAGATTGGTCACAAATACAATCAGCTCAATGACAAAATCTTGAACAGAGATTGGTCACAAATACAATCAGCTCAATGACAAAATCTTGAACAGAGATTGGTCACAAATACAATCAGCTCAATGACAAAATCTTGAATAGAGATTGGTCACAAATACAATCAATGACAAAATCTTGAACAGAGATTGGTCACAAATATAATCAGCTCAATGACAAAATTTTGAACAGAGATTGGTCACAAATTCAATCAGCTCAATGACAAAATCTTGAATAGAGATTGGTCACAAATTCAATCAGCTCAATGACAAAATCTTGAACAGAGATTGGTCACAAATTCAATCAGCTCAATGACAAAATCTTGAATAGAGATTGGTCACAAATACAATCAGCTCAATGACAAAATCTTGAATAGAGACTGGTCACAAATACAATCAGCTCAATGACAAAATCTTGAACTGAGACTGGTCACAAATACAATCAGCTCAATGACAAAATCTTGAACAGAGATTGGTCAGAAATACAATCAGCTCAATGACAAAATTCTGAACAGATCGGTCACAAATACAATCAGCTCAATGACAAAATCTTGAATAGAGACTGGTCACAAATACAATCAGCTCAATGACAAAATCTTGAACAGAGATTGGTCACAAATACAATCAGCTCAATGACAAAATCTTGAATAGAGACTGGTCACAAATATAATCAGCTCAATGACAAAATCTTGACTAGATATTGGTCACAAATACAATCAGCTCAACAACAAAATCTTGAATAGAGACAAAATGTTGAATAGAGATTGGTCACAAATACAATCAGCTCAATGACAACATGACAAAATGTTGAATAGAGACTTGTCACAAATACAATCAGCTCAATGACAAAATGTTGAAGAAAAGTGAGAAAAAAAAAATCAAATTCATTTGCATCCGTGTCTAAATTTATCCGTGTCTAAATTTATTGTTGGCTGTGGTGTTGGTCCTGTGAATGACCTCTTCCTGATGAGTGATCTATCATTTGTGACTTGTGATCAATCACCTCTTATTCATTTTCTTTATCTTCTTCATTCTCTTAAACATTCTCATTTTCACCTCTCCTGCTGTCATCTTCAATGGGCATTTCAATGTCACCATCAATCTCATCTGATGAAAATCCTGAAAATTCATCATCAGTGTCTGTCAGGCAACTTTCTACTCCCAGTGGTTGATTGTCATCATTTTGCTGCATTTTCAAATATTCATAATTCTGCAATTGAAGCCAAATCTTTTCCTTTGTTCTCCAAGATTTCCTCGAAGCTCAAATTTGACAAATTAAACTGCTGCATAATTAGGAATTGGTTTGAAATTAACCAATGGTTTGTGCTGCTTTAACTTGTCATATCAGATACATGCCTAGGCTAATACTGCCACTCAAAAGTGGCACCAGGAATACAAAGGTAAACTTTGCCTTGCTACTGTAGCACTCGTGAGATGAGAGAAGTAAAGTATGGCACATTATTGTAGCAGCAGGGGTTAATGAGTTATATGTTTGAAAGATGGATAAAACAAAATGGAATTCATCTTCTACCAAATAAACATTATTTTTCTGGCATATTTCTATTCAGGTTTGCCCATAAAGATATTGGCATATGATGGGACCACTTTGGTTCCTATCACAGTGCTGCTGATTTGTAGGTAATGGGAATTGCTTAATTTGAAATTATTGCAGTATAGTACTAGTTTTAATCAAACTAAATACTCAGATTGAAAGAAACTATTTGGGTTTACTTGAAGCCAAGTTCTGGCTATTTGCTATTAATCCCTGATGGTTGGGTGTGTAAGTGTACAAGGAAGTGATGTCCATTGTGACCAAAAGTACTTTCTATGAATCTGGATATTGAACTTGGATAATGTGGTCAATCCAGCATTCTCATAGCCATCATCACTTGAATATCCTGCCTGTCTCTTCTCCTGACAATGACATAGTCCAGCATTCTGCACTTCTCATGGCCATCATCACTTGAATATCCTGCCCGTCTCTTCTCCTGACAATGACATAGTCAGTCCAGCATTCTGCACTTCTCATGGCCATCATCACTTGAATATCCTGCCTGTCTCTTCTCCTGACAATGACATAGTCAGTCCAGCATTCTGCACTTCTCATGGCCATCATCACTTGAATATCCTGCCTGTCTCTTCTCCTGACAATGACATAGTCAGTCCAGCATTCTGCACTTCTCATGGCCATCATCACTTGAATATCCTACCTGTCTCTTCTCCTGACAATGACATAGTCAATGAGATGCTAGTGCCTTAAGTGTGGGTGCACTGAAAATGTCTTATTGCAGTTCGGTAGGTGGAAGACTACATAGGTGATAAGGAGATTGCATTTGCTAAAGCCAATTTAATGACACGTGGTCATATCTGGTTATCTGTGCCAACTCTAGCACTGATGTCACATCACGAATGATGAGCTTGTCTGCCTTCAGTACTTCTAAATAAGAGACACCAGGTCTTCATCAAATTTGTCCTTGCTCTCATCTGGATTGGTCATGGTAGGTGCATAGGTGCTGATGATACTTTCATGTCTTTTTCCAGACAATGGCAGCCTCATTTACATTAGTCTATCATTCACACCCCTTGGGAGATTTGTGAGCTTTCCTGATTAGCTGTGATTTGTATCATCTACCATTTTGTAACCTGAACAGACTATGATTTCCAAACATTTTTGAAAATTAAGATATATCTTCTTAAAGGTAAAAAAATAAATCACAACCAGTACTGTATCTCCCAAAATATGTGACATCAGCAGATCACAGATGACACTTCGCATCTCACATGATTTGCTGACATCTCAAACACACTCGAGATGATACAGCTTTCTATGTACTACACAAACAATCTGTGTTTAATACCTTCCCAGCTGAAACCAAGTCTATCTTCCTTCTAATAATGCACTAGCAAATCTGGGTCTATGCCGTTTCTTCTACTTCAAATTTTTAAAGAAACATGGCAGACCCTGATCTGTCCCTAGATTATGCCACAGCAGATCTGGGTCTAGAACAGTGACAATGGTTATCTAAAATTGCGGGGAGCAAAAAACAGATGCACTTACATCAGGTTTTCTGCAAATATAGCACATTTTGGCTCCACAGCGGCAGGTCATCTTGTTACAACCATCAATCTTGGTAAACTTAGTTTTACACTTATGGCAGACCCGAATTTTGGCCAATGTCATCTTTTCTTCACTGAAATAGTTTGTATATTATAAGGTATAAAATAACAGCTTATACTCTTCTCACCATATCTCATGTAACAATGAAATCTTTAATAGCAAAAACATTTTCAAAAAATGCCTTTTGGAAAGGTTTTCTAGGCTACCAGTTGCCATCATATTTAAAAAGATAAATTATGAATAACTCAATATGAATTACATGCTGAGTTCTCTTTATCAGCATTTAAAACAAATTTGGCAAGAAAAAAACCTACTGCTGGAAATTAAGTCAGTTATCATTATTGAAAATTAACTTAGAATTTTTGTTGAAAGTACTTACCAGAATTTGCTAACTTGTTTGGTAATGCAATTCCAAGCTTTTGCATGATCAAAATCACTTCTGGTAAGCAAAAACATCAAATTACAGTTTTGATCCAGTGACATCACACATGCCAAACTCCATGTGGATTAAAATCAGAATACCAAAACAAAAAATTTATGAAATATTCAACACTCACTTTTAACAAGTCTAAATGTCCAACTTTTGTCGAATCATGGTGAGGACCACAAATTCTGCACGACAAAGTGCTCAACCCGAGTGCTGTACTGCATCACTCTATTATTTGTCACAAATTTGTCAAGGAGTGTTGATTTGTCCTTTTTCTGATTGAACATGTTTTTAAATTTAAAAAGACCCATCTGCTCTAAAAATTTCATCCACATGTCAAACTATAAAAGTCCTTTCGCTTAATATCCGGCACCATTTTCTTTAAAAGTACAAACTGGTGTGCTACCTAACATGAATATCAATATGATGAATCTGCAAGGCATAGTCTCAAATTAAAGAAACCTGTCAGCTTTCTTGGAAATGGGTCATTTACAGTTGCTGTAAATAGAAAACTAGGAAATTACATGTAGGTCTTTGCTTGACAAATTAGCTTTTATGCTATTCTCACACAGCAGTCTTTCTGTTTATAAGATTCTCAAAATTTTAAGATGAGTGGCATTAAAAAAACGTTAATATAAATGAGAAACACAACTATTTATTACCATTTTGATTTCAATTTTTAATATACTGGAAAAACATAATCCATACACAGGTGAGCATCAGACCTAATTTGGTGAAAATAAAATGTAATGATTATGCCAGAAGCATTAATGGATGGCATGCATGTAATGTGTTACAGATATGAACTGAATGAGGGAAAAGTTATGGCAGACACAATTTATTTTATTAATGAAATAAAGGTTTTACCATGTGCACAAGTAACACATGAAAACATTAACATGGGGACTATCTGGTTGATCTACAACGAGCTGCACCATAAAATTTTCCAATCCAGATCTTGCTCTCATTGAAGTTCAGTGTACAATCATTATCAAACAGCTTTTATTATAAAATAGACATATGTTTTCTGAAATACTCGTCTTTTTAAACTAACATTAAATGATGTGCATTTGCACTATCTGACAATAATTGAAATCTTCCTCGCCATAAGAATGACTTTAACCTCAAAAACTAGTTACACTAACAGTCGTCAAATACTTTACACCAACCTTGATAGTTTTCATCGCCAGATACATTGTTTTAAAACAGATATCAACTGCCAACTTAAAGCTGTTACCATCTTTGGTACCTTTGGTGCTAGCACCGACAGAGACATGGAAGGACACCCAAGCATAACTAATGAAAAGCTGTAAGTATATTTTTGGACAAAAAGCATGCAAAGGAGGAAGCTTAATTAAAATGATTTGAATTTCAAACTTTTCTGCTATTTACCCATGAGATACAAGCTGACAGATGTTACAATGTGCATGCTATACCTCATTCAACTTTCATTTTTCTGAATTGTTGTACATCGTTATTAGTTCCTCTTATTACAACAGGCTTCAGCCTCTAAGATGTGTCTGGGTTTAATATATCTATAATATAAGTCACACAGGTCATGTAGGCATTCAACACGGACTATTTCAGTAGTGGGTTTCATTTCTTAGAATTTGATTCTACATACCTTTACATGGCAAGTATTCACTTCATTTGGATTCTTATACATCCACATTCCTTTGGATGGTCATTATTTACACGCCCCGAAAAGTGCATAAGACAAAATCAGTGTTGAAGTATATAGACATTTTTGGATGAAATAAACCTAAAGGTGTGATCCAGTACAATCCTGATTGAATGTCGTGCGCTGAGATGTCATAATGAAAGCTATGCATATTGATAAACACATTTGTACTACCCAATATTGTGATGACTCCACCTGATGTGTTCTTTTCTTGACCCAAGTTTGGTACATGGCAACCATTGTAAAAGACCACAGAGATCGATAATGTTCATCTGAAAGTTTCTTGAGGACAGTTAAGGTGCAGAACATTCAATAATCAATACTGAATAGACATTGGTTAAAGAAAATTAGTGTTAAATTTTAAAAGAACAAATTATATTTACTTTGAAATTAGTAAATGTGCATATATGACCCATGTGACTTTCACTTTAACAGTTTCCGTATGACATCCATAGGATTCTCATGGTAATGATTCCTATTGTTACAGATCTGTACAGGGGCCCCGAGTGGCCGAGTGGTCTAAAGCGCTCTCCGTTACGGATCACTGCCATCTCACCTCTGTCTGCGTGGGTTCGAGTCTAGGATTCGGCAAATGTGGATATGTGAGAAAGCTTGCCAGTAGCTTCTCGTGGGTCGGTGGTTCTTTCCGGGATTTCCCGGTTTCTTCCTCCACCATTAATACTGGCCGCCATGTATAGCCTATCGTGTGCTGAAAAATGGCGTTAAGCCCCACAACAACAACAACAACAACAACAACAACAGATCTGTACAAGATGAAAAAAGTCAATAATGGAATCAGATCAACTCCCAAACATGGGATGCTTTTGTAGGATCTACAATAACTAAGAAACTATGCAGTGACTTACAAACTTGAAACAGCATTTCTTTATAATAAAATGTTAAAAAAAGGTTCCGCAAATAAATATGTAGTTCAAAACATAAACACTATAGTTTAAAGAAACTTTTATCAGCGTTTCCAGTAAATCAACCAATTTGTAATGTTGTGTAATGTATATCAGCATTATCGATAAATCAATCTGATATATAATGTTATGAAGTGTGTGCTATAACCAATTCACATGAGCTTGCGTCTTTTTTCTAGCAGGGCCTGAAAATTTCCCTTTTGTCTCACTGGTCCAGGATGAGTAGGACCCTAAACTGCCTAGCTCAACATTAACCAAGACTTCTCAAACCAAAAAGTCTAAAATGCAAATATTTACTGCAGTGCGTTACCATAATGAAATACACGAAAAATAACCAAATTGATGCAAACTCAGAATTCAGGCAACTACTTTATTGCTTATTAAATCATATAAATATTTTACTGACCACAACATTTTTGAATTTTCAGATCACATGATTATTCCTTCTCTTGTTGGATCCTCTTTCAATCTCAGTGCTAACTAAAACTTCAAGTCTAAATGTTCCAAAAATAAAAAATATCAAACGCCCAAATAAAAAACACACTTTCCATTCAAACTTCGTTCACAGAGACAGATGGAAAAACACCCATAAAATCAATCTGTTTTCAATCAATAGCCCCAAATGTAACAATTCACTTGGCAGAGTCAAGAGCTTCTCTGACCTTTCACATCCCATTTTTATATATTTTAACAGTTGACAAGTTCCATACATAAATGGATCATATCCAATGACAAGTTCCATACATACAAGGATCAAATCTGTTGACAAGATTCATACATACATGGATCATATATTTTGACAAGTTCCATACATACATGGATCATATATGTTGACAAGTTCCATACATACAAAGATCATATCTGTTGACAAGTTCCTATTCTGTTGACAAGTTCCAAACATACAAGGATCATGTTGACAAGTTTCATACATAAATGGATCATATCCGATGACAAGTTCCATACATACAAGGATCAAATCTGTTGACAAGATTCGTACATACATGGATCATATATGTTGACAAGATCCATACATACATGGATCATATATGCTGACAAGTTCCATACATACAAGGATCATATCTGTTGACAAGTTCTGTACATAAATGGATCATATCTGATGACAAGTTCCATACATACAAGGATCATATCTGATGACAAGTTCCATACATACAAGGATCATATCTGATGACAAGTTCCATACACACAAGGATCATTTCTGATGACAAGTTCCATACATACATGGATCAAATCTGTTGACAAGTTCCATACATACATGGATCATATCTGTTGACAAGCTCTGTACATAAATGGATCATATCTGATGACAAGTTTCATACATACATGGATCAAATCTGTTGACAAGTTCCATACAAGGATTATATCTGTTGATAATTTTACTGTTATCATATCTCTTGATAGATGTAAATATACAAATCACATCTGCTGACAAATTCCATTCACGGATCATTTCCCTTGATAGATCAATATATCAGTCATATATCTGTTGATAAATTCCACACACTGCTAATAACCACTGACATGCAAGATTATTTGTGATTATTTGTTTAAATTCCATATATTTATCATATCCATTTAGGAGTTATATCATTTTGTTATCTTCATTGTTGTGCACATCATTCTTCATTAATTTACATCATAAATAAACATCTCATTCACATGATTGTGTTCAGCATCACTAGATTCAATCCCACCTGGCTTCATCTTCTTACATCCAGAAAGCAACAACCCCCACCCACCCCCCACACAATTTTTTATGTCTGACAAACTTGACACATGACAGTATTTTTCTCAGTTTGAAACAGCTTTCATTATTAGGTGCTTACAATGAGATCCAAGGTCCTGGTTCAATGTCATGGACATGTGGTTGTGACTTACTGTAAAAGACCTATTGTTTTCAGCTGAAGTTTAGCCAAAAATTAGAACACAATGGTATCTTTTTCACATAAAATTAACTTTTTCTGGTGCTCCATACCAACAATAATCATATTTGTTTGCTCTTTATGATCCTTCAATATGCTGCAGATATAAATATTATGCTTCATGACATTTCTTAATTGATGTGCCTATGAACAAAAAAACTGTAAATGATTTAAATATTGTCAAGACAGACGTTTTTGGGGTTCACTCTGACCAGACTTGATGGCTATTTTTAACCTGGTTAAAAAAGAACATTGATTCCAAACATTATTTTTGTTAACATTCAAACTTTCCTAAAAGAAATGATGTCAAACCAAACTATTTCAATGATGATTTAAAAAAAAAAAAAAAAAAACAAAATCACAAAAAAATTTACTTTTTGCTCTGTCAGGGTAATTTGTGTATTAATGACAATAATAAATTTTCTTGAATATTATCCAGATAATTAATATGTTTGCAAATGTGTATCAATAAAATTACATTAATTACAATGTCTAAGTCTGTACACGAGAAAATTATCTTTATTATTCTCGCAAATTTGTATCACTGAAACTAGCAATTACAATGTCTACGTAGGTAAATCAGATAGCAATATATGGCCATTAAAGAACAATTGCATGATAAAGTTTAAATGGTCTTTTACAAGCAAAACATTCTGGTCAAATTTATGGCATTTTCATTTTCAGGGGTGAAATATGACTCTGTTCATCATGTCATACATTCTGGAATGACTCGTTTCAAAATGTTGTTTGCAGTATGTGTAAAGAGTTAGATGCCCCCTTGTTGGTGCTGTGCTTTACAAAGTATGAATTCTAAATATATCAAAAATTTAGCAAAGAATAAATATATTAATTGATGAAAATAAAATGTACTAGATCAACAATTATCAAATACTGAAGATTTATGAGTATGTTTTTTGCTTTCTTTGTGAATGTCCTCGTCAGCGTTAACCACAACACTTGGGATGTAATTTGTCATTACTGGATCCAGGTTTCCTTAGCAGTCAGCCTGAATTTCTGTCAGATTAGAAAATGTCCCTCCCATGTCCACATTGGAATGTGGCAAGAAGTTTAAATTATTTCCTGACTGTGGGTTGATTCAGGTTGCTGACTGACTGCCAGAGCTGCTTAAGAACAGTGCTATCTGGGTCGAATTTGGGAAGTTATTAAAATTGACTTTATGGAAAAGGCAGAATTCATATTTATGACCTTCTGAACTTCACTCCAACCACCAAGATTCCTGTTTAGATCCATTGCTGAATTTCATTTGATATTTTGGTTGTTTCGTATCTGGCATTTTAGCATTGGGAGATCATGCATGGTTAGATATCTAGAAAAACTTTAAATACTGAAGCCAAACTGGCCTATTTTATGGCACCTGAGCTCTTTGACTAATTCCAACATAATCCATTGTCATTAATCCTTTCTGAACAATCTCTGATCACACATACCATAATCCATGTTGTTGTTTTATGCTGAGCTCTTTGTTAACTCAACTATATCCAGTTACATCTTTAATTTCTTTGTAAATTACAACTGATTACACATTGTATAATTCTGTGATCATACTGATTACACATTGTATAATTCTATGATCATACTGATTACACATTGTATAATTCTATGATCATACTAATTACACATTGTAAAATTCTGTGAGTTATTGCCTTGTGAGTTTTAGTGCCATCTCACATAAGCCAGCTCAGTCATGTGATCACAGAAGTATTTACTGTAAATATACCTTGGAAGTAAAATGTAAAGAAAGGGGGGTGTCTGTTCTGAGTATTTTAAAATAATTTTAAGTAAGCAAAGATTTCACTGAGTGATGGGTGGGACTGAAGACACCTCTGGAAAATCATCCCAGCCCAGAGGTTCACCTGTATGAACAGATATAACAAGACTTTTAAGATCACCACTATGATGGCCATATTGTGTCAATCTGCCTTTTTGTCACATCAACCAGACACTTTAAGATCTGCTCTCATGAAAACATCAAAATGGACATCAGTTTAATTTAGGACCAACATGACAAGTTTTCTGGTTAAAACCCAATGCTGATACACATTTTGGAGTAAAAATAGCAAAATTTTCAAGCTGGCTGCCAATGTCTGCATATTCAATATCAGATGTGCACCATTTCCACAAATTCCAACTGGACATCATAATAATTCCAACTGCACATCATAATAAGACTTCTTCCATTCAAGAGAGGTAGCAGTAACAAGATTTTCAAGATGGCTGCCATAATGGTCATGTTCGGCATCAAATTAGCACTATCTTCATTTCTGACCAACTTGATATTACAATAAACCTTTTAGTGAAAGCCTTTTTCATCACCACTGATGTTTTTGGCTCAGTGTCCAATCTTCTGTTTTTTCCTCAACAAGGGTTTCTTATCCTTTTAATCATCTCCTTGTACTGGCTGTAATTAGTACTTCTGATATTCAATTTCTTTGTACGCAGCTTTTCTGGGATATGCTGGCTGCTGTTCTAGTACTAATATTAGTACCCCTACAACTCGTACAACCATGCGGAGGCTACAACATCATAGCTAGCTGCTGCTCCAAACTCTAATAACTGAAATAAGCTTATTTCAAATCTTTCTTGCAAAGATCACTGTTACGTATATGTAACTAAATTGCTTGTGTGTTAGATTTAAAAAAAAAAAAATTATTTTAAGATTGTTTCATTGCATTTTATTGTAATGATTATTTTCACGGGATTTGATATTTTTGAAAAAATATTCAGTCTAATTTGAACGTAAAAGGTATTACATTATCATTATTTTTAGCTCACTTTGGTTCATAGATTTTGCAAACACTACGCGAAAACGATTGGCTATTGCCAAGGTCATTTCAGCCAACGTGTTAGTCTGAATAAACAATGTTTTATTTTTAAATTATTTCAGTGTGAGAATTTGATTCTTAGATAGGGCTATTCTTGCATACGTGATAAATGGCATTGTTCAAATTAGTGTCACGTAAGTCCGTCACGTGAGCTACCATGTGATCTAAAATTGCAGCTTTAAACAGACGCTCTCTAGTACATTCAGTCAGTCGTATTCTTACACCTTGCGGGAACAAGGTGTTTCTATTGTTGCTGCCAGATTGTTTTTGAAGTTCATCCGTTTTCTGGAATTTAATAATTTATTCTCTAGACGACTATACAAGTGTACTTTTTTATAAAAAGTTCTGGGACAAAGAAATTCAGTGGAAATTCATTCTGGAATTCTATACGGAAACATAAACTGTGAGTCAATCAAGGATCTGTTACCATCATTACAGACATCATCTGATGTCATCGCCTCCATATTGGAATTTCATCGAGATTTGAACCCGGATTCAATTAGAACTGTTTAGTGATAAGACTTATATTTTTCAATTTTAGGATTAATATTTGGATTATATTCACAAACCGTAAGACCTATTTCATATTTTACATTGTTTTCTAGGGAAATAAATTATTTTGTTAAAATATACAAAGCTTGTTGGCTTCACTCTTTTCTCTTGTTACCTTTGTACGAACCTACACGTAACATCACAAAATGCCAGTCCTCTGGCATTCAGTTTTCTCATAAACTGACCAACCAAATGTCTATCAAATTTCTGCTTGAACTGTTTACATTTCTACACATTTTTCAAACCTTTATCCAAGGTTTTTGGCATTCTGTTCTCTCTAAAAGAATCTCAAAGTTTATGTTTTGCAAAGACTAATTGGATGAATAGAAACTTTTGACCAAACAGAATTCTCTTTACAACGACTGCGTTTTAAATAATATATGGAACAAATAGTTTACAAGGGACATTGCAGAATGGGACAGGATAGACTGTTTTTTAAAACCAGATTGGAGACGATATAAAAAGTGGACATCGAGAATTCAAGTTTTATCATCAGGAGAAAATCATGTCTGAAATGTTGCATATTAGTCATCAGATGAGCACCATTTTCATTTATGACCAGCAAGACATCATCAGAAGTGTTTTGGCAAAAACTCAATGTCAATATGACTTTTCTTTCAGAAGTAATGACAAGATTTTCAGGATGGCTGCCATATTAGATGTCTGATCAACACCATTTTCATTTTGGACCAACTAAACATCATTGAAGTCTTTCAATGAAAACCCCATGTTCAGGAAGAGTAGCAATAACAAAATTTTAAGATGGTTGCTGTGGCAGCCATAATGGACATCTGAGCAGAACCATTTACATTCAGGTTCAACAAGACCATGGGATGATTGTGTGTGACAAGTTTCATGGCAACTAGTTTAGGAGGAGCAGTTAAGATTGTTCTAACTGCCCTAAGGATGACGGACAGATGAAAGGACAACCCAGAGACTCTTCAGGTCTATGACCAGTAGAGCTACAAAATTTCTCAATATCTTAAGGAGATTTATATAGTAATGTAAATTACTTACAACTCAAGCCTTAATTTAGTCTCATCTTTCTTCTCTATATCGTTACACTTCTTCCCAAAATGTTCAGACCACTCTACCTGGCAGTGACGACAGGATTCCTGCAAGTAAAAAAGTAACGATCAGAAGTATTCTTATTCAATAATAAAAATCTGCAAATTGTCACAACTTGCATCATTCAAATATGCCTGAAATAAATGACATAATTTGTTTAACAGAAATGCCATGAACAGCTTAGCATACATCCACCCCTTGTTTAAGTCTTCTGTGCAGGCACTAGTTGAGTATGGTTGATTCTAGTCCTCTACGAAGGCAATAGTACAGTATGATTGACTCAAGTCTCTTCTATGAAGACACTAGTACAGTATGGTTGACTCTAGTCCTCCATGTAGGAACTAGTACAGCATGACTGACTCAAGTCCTCTATGAAGACACTTAGTACAGTATAGTTTGAGTCCTCTATGAAGGCTCTAGTATAGTATGGCAAGTCCTCTATGAAGGCACTAGTACAGTATAGTTGACTTGAGTCCTCTATGAAGGCACTAGTACAGTATGGTTGAGTCAAGTCCTCTATGAACGCACTAGTACAGTATGGCCAACTCAAGTCCTCTATGAAGGCACTAGAACAGTATGGTTTGAGTCCTCCATGTAGGCACTGGTAAAGTATGGCTAACAAGTCATCCATGTAGGCACTAGTACAGTATGGCTGACAAGTCCTCCATGAAGGCACTAGTACAGTATGGCTGACAAGTCCTCCATGAAGGCACTAGTACAGTATGGCTGACTAAGTCTTCTTTGAATTGCTAACTGAAAGCTTTGGAATGGTATGGTGATAAAAAATATCCTTACTTCTGAATTTTAGATTTTTATTTGTTCAATTTATCATAATAGAAATAAATTTTGTATAGTGCCGCACAGAGTACAGTTTTATATGTGTGACTTTGAAATAATTTGCACTAGTTTTTTTCATCACCAGTTAACAAGTGCACAAATTCATAAAATTTTGCGCAAATCACATGATCACATGCTCTGGGAGCATCTCTGTAAATGTGCCTCAGATGCAAGCCATCGAAAGTTGTATTAAAGAATTTACTCAGAAAAAAAGTTATTATACAAAACCCATTTTCCTTTGAATTACCATGACCTTTGATGCTCTGACCATAAAGTCAATGGGCTGCTTCCATACCTAAATCCAAACCCAACATAAATTTTACTGAAGGACCTAAATTTATTATGTAAAAAAGGCCACATTTTTCTTCTTTTAATCGTACTACCTAGACCTATTACTCCATACCAAAAGGTTTCTACTCACCATAACATGCAAGTCATCCACAAACTTTGGCAACTGTTGGTAGCTATTTCTGTGCACAAAAGGAATACAACTTCAGTATCAATATTGTGCACTGAAGATCTCAAGTAATTATTTAACATTAAATTGATGAAACAAGTTGAATACTTTCCAGCATTTGGAAGCCGCTGGGCACTGACTTGCAAAAAGTAGAAATTAATGAAATCGTTTCATCAACAAGAAATCATTTGGAATTCTGTTTATGAAATAGCTGCTGTTTTGGAAGATAAATGACAAAAAGCAGAACAAATAATTGTCAGAAACTGTACTGCTGCCTTGAATGCTGTGCAAAAGAATTACTGCACCATGAAACAACAGACCCAGGTGCAAGTTGATATAAAGTACTCATTTAACAAATCAGCAATATTTTTTCCATAGCAATTATTTGAAATAATTTTTAAAGAAAGGCATTGTCTTTAATATTTATTTAATAATTAACATGAGAACATAATTTTAATGTCAACACTTCCACAGGAAGTTTCTGGTGATGTAATTTACTTAAGGTCTGTGTGCCATTCTTGGTCACTGCATCATATATATTGGCCATTGCACCATATATATTGGTCATTGCACCATATATATTGGTCACTGCACCATATATATTGGTCATTGCACCATATATATTGGCCATTGCACCATATATATTGGTCATTGCATCATATATATTGGTCATTGCACCATATATATTGGTCATTGCACCATATATATTGGCCACTGCAACATATATATTGGTCAGTTCACCATATATATTGGCCACTGCACCATATATATTGGCCATTGCACCATATACATTGGCCATTGCACCATTTATATTGGCCATTGCACCATATATATTGGCCATACAACTTCCAATAATCACAGCAGAAACTATCCATTGTAATTACTGTAACCGATAGGAGAACCTGGGTTACATTTTTTAATTACAAATGGGTATAAATAGTTAATCACTAAAGCATTCAATTTTGACTTATCTAGATACGACTATTGTACACATTCCCACCAACATGTATGTAATTCTGCCAGATCAATGAAAGGGCTTCAAGAGCTGTGTACATTTCTCTGGACTAGTGTGCACATTCCCTCAAACAAGTAACCCTGCCAGGGCAATGAAAGGGCTTCAAAAGCTGTGTACATTTCTCTGGACTAGTGTGCACATTCCCTCAAACAAGTAACCCTGCCAGGGCAATGAAAGGGCTTCAAGAGCTGTGTACATTTCTCTGGACTAATGTGCACATTCCCTCAAACAAGTAACCCTGCCAGATCAATGAAAGGGCTTCACGAGCTGTGTACATTTCTCGGGACTAGTGTGCACATTCCCTCAAACAAGTAACCCTGCCAGGGCAATGAAAGGGCTTCAAGAGCTGTGTACATTTCTCTGGACTAGTGTGCACATTCCCTCAAACAAGTAACCCTGCCAGGGCAATGAAAGGGCTTCAAGAGCTGTGTACATTTCTCTGGACTAATGTGCACATTCCCTCAAACAAGTAACCCTGCCAGATCAATGAAAGGGCTTCACGAGCTGTGTACATTTCTCTGGACTAGTGTGCACATTCCCTCAAACAAGTAACCCTGCCAGGGCAATGAAAGGGCTTCAAGAGCTGTGTACATTTCTCTGGACTAGTGTGCACATTCCCTCAAACAAGTAACCCTGCCAGGGCAATGAAAGGGCTTCAAGAGCTGTGTACATTTCTCTGGACTAGTGTGCACATTCCCTCAAACAAGTAACCCTGCCAGGGCAATGAAAGGGCTTCAAGAGCTGTGTACATTTCTCTGGACTAGTGTGCACATTCCCTCAAACAAGTAACCCTGCCAGGGCAATGAAAGGGCTTACAGGGCCATGTATATTTCTCTTGATGTGGCTACTGTTCACATTCCCATAAACAAATAACTGCCAGGACTTCTAGGACCACAACATTTCTATTCATATCACTGTTGTGCACATTCTCACTAACAAGTAACTGCCTAGTCAATGACCGGACTTTAGGTCCATGTGTGTACATTCCCACCAGGAAGTAACACAGTCATGTCAATGACAGGACTTTTACATTTATCTTGCTAAGACTGCTGTGTACATTTATATCAACAATTAAAACTGCCAGGTCAATGACAGGACTGCTAGGTTTATCTTGATATGCTCCTTTTTTTGTTCAGCCATTTTATTTAGTTATAATGAAGTTTAAATGAAAAAAAAGAATGTTCGACACTGATCTAGCTTAATCTAAGGTGGAAACAGACTTACAAACAGATCACCAAGTCCAAAATTGTAGTGTTAACAAACGATCCTTATAGGAACTGACTTAAATATTTATAAAAGTTATTTTTTTTCTTTCAGAAAATTATATTATAGAATTTCATCCAACTACAGTAATTTATCCCAATCAAATGCTTTAAACAAGAGCCCCATGAAGGGACTGATGCTCTGACCAAAATGAATTTCTAAGAATTCATGAAGAGACCATTGTTCTTTTTAACTGCCTTGTGTTCAAGTCACTGGCAGCAATGTTGGATGTAAGATCAGCACCATTTTCATTTGGGACAAGCTGGACACCATTACAAAACTTTTGGAAAATCCCCATGTTTATATGACTGCCTCTTTTAGTTTGGTTTAATGCCATGATACATGGCAGCCAGTGAAGGAAGAACTCTGGACCATCCATTTTGGAGAATTAGTGACAAGATTTTCAATATGCTGATTCTGGCAGCCATATCTGAGGTCAGACTTGTGCCATTTTCATTCCAGACCAACTAGGTATCACAATTAACCTGGTGAAAACCCATGTTAATATGACTTTCCATATAGAAGCAGAAATATCGAAAGATTTGAAAGATGTCTGCCATGGTGGCCATACTGGCTATCAGATCATTACTATTTTCAGTTAGTACCAACTAGACACCATAAGTGGTCCAACTAGACACCATAAGTGTCTTCTGGTGAAAATTCTATGACTTTCTGTTCAGGAGGAGTAGCAATTATGATTTTCAATATGGCCACTGTTTTGGTCATACTGGATAACAGATGGACAACATTTTTATTTTAGACTAACAGGGTACCATAAAAAAAATCTTCAGATGAAAAGCCATGGCAATGACCTTCCATTTAGATGAAGTAATAATAACAAAATTTTCAAGCTGGCTGCTGTAGTGGCAATAATGGATGTCAGATTGACACCAGTTTCAGTCAGGACCAACTCGATAATAAAAGTAGACTTTTGGTGAAAACACCATGCCAATATGAATTTCCATTCAGAAGTAGTAGTAACAAGATATTCAAGATGACTGCTATGAGGGCCATAATAAAAGTCAGATCTGTACCATTATCATGTAGGATGAAGTAGACATCATTAAAAAAAAAGTTTCAATAGAAACCCTATATTGAAACAACCATTTATCCTCATGGAGTAACAATAACAAGATTTTCATGACAGCAGTTGTGGTGGCCATATTGGGTATCCAAGTGGAACCATTTTCGTCTAGGAACAACTGAATATTTTAAGTCTTTTAGTGAAAACAAACCCCATGTCAATACAGTGGTCCCCTCATGAACGGCTCCCTGACCAATGGCCACCAACTTTTATGGCCAGAATTCCTTGGCACTGATGAGTGTTAAAAAGTACCCCTCATGAAAGTCCAGCCCTCTAATGGCAACCAACATATTAGTGCAAAAATGTAAACTTTACCACTCACAAGTGGCCACATTTTATTATTAATATATATCCAGAACCAATATTTAATTCATATGGTAAAAAAGTAAGTAAATATTATCTTGACCGGTGTGTGTTTCTGGATGTCAGGTTTTCGTTTCTGAAAGAAATGCTGGCTAAAGTACATGCACAGGTAAGTTTAGTATTATTAATGCTGACATTTAAAGGAAATTGGGTCAGCAATATTTTGATAGAGTTTTGGGTTTCACACAGTGGTTCTTCTTTTTTTATTTTATTAATACAACCAGAGGTATTGTCAAGATCATAACATGGGCAGCATAGGTTAAATATAGATTTTGTGGATTGAAAGAACAGGGTGCCAGACAAAGATCATAAAATCATGTGACATTACATGTATCATGTCCCTGATAAACAAGGAATTTTCATCCACTCTACAAAAGTTTCATCTGCATAATTAAAATGCAATACAGGAATAAATTGTTAAAAAAACTTTAACATGTCATCACTTAAATGGAGAAATAATACTCCAGAAGGAAAAGTAAAAGTTATTCAACTTGATGACAATGGGAAGAGTTCACTTGACAACAAATTTTATGTTGGGAAGACTCAACAGATCAGGAGAATATTCTGTAGTGGTGGGAAAATGGAAAGAGAATTATTTTAAATACAAAACAATGTATGTACCAAGATTTAAATAAGAAGAACATTTTAATAATTAATGCTACTTTCAAATGAAGATAGTAACTGTTTTATGTTATATGTAGATTTCTTATTATATACACATACATATACATACACATACATATACATACACATACATCTCATAAATATAGCCCCCCTCTTTAAAGGCCACCCGTCTTATACAGCCACTTTCCCGGTGCAGAAGGAGTGGCCGTATAAGAAGGGGACCACTGTATCAGTTTCTGTTAAGGAGAAGCAATAACATGATGATCACATACTGGATTCATGTCAGCAACATTTTCATTTTGGACCAACTAGTTGTTATAATAAATCTTTTACTGAAACTCGTGTTGATAAGGCCATTAGGAGGATACTAGATGTCCAAATGGAAATATGTTCATCTTGGACCGACTATGTTTTCTGATGAAAATCACATGTTGATATGAAGATCCATTGAGGAGAAGTAGCAATGACAACATTTTCAACAGGTCTTCCACAGTGGCCATACTGGATGTTATATGGTACCATTTACATAATAGGACCAACCAGACATCATATTTAAGTAGTATTTTAGTAAGAACTCCATGTTGATATAACCATCCATTTTTAAGCTGGCTGAAAGTCCAAGACATCATTTTCATTAAGGATCTACTAGATCTTGGAATGAATGTGTGTGTCAAGTTTGACGGCAATGCTCCAAGCAGTTTAGGAGACACAGTGATATCAAACTTGTGTTTATGGACAGACCAATGATGAATGATAAGTAACAGGCATACATGCCAACCCTGAAAGCGGTATAAACATAATTATTGCTAATATAAGTGACCAAAAAGCGTAATCTGATATAAAAAGTGCAATCTAGATATTACATGCCATAATTACGGTACACTGTATGAAAAATTTACATATTTTGTGTTATGAACCCAATTCTGCAGCTGCTCAAAATTCGTGTCACAAATCGGCAAAATCCATGTACCAGTAGATTAGAACAAAAATACAAACATAAAACATACTGACAAATTATTAATATTCAATGCTAACTTTAAGTAGTCTACATGTCTAACTTTAAGTAGTCTACATGTCTAACTTAGCCGAATGATTGTGATGTTCACTAAATCTGCAATGAGCATGATGAAGTGCTCAATCTAAGAGCTGTATTGCATCACTCATCCTTCTTTTCAGATTTGTAAAATGGTGTTGATTTTGTCTTTATCTGATCTGACATGTTTCGATGTTTGAAAAGATGCATCTGCACTAACATTTTTCCATCACAGAACATTCACAAGTCACCCTGTCATGCCTGTTTTGATTAAATCTGGTGTCATTTTCTTTCAAAGTACAGACTGGTCTGCTAACAGACTGACTGGTCCTGTATATCATGAATGTGTTAGGCCATGTTTCAAATCAAAGAAATCCTTTTATTTTCTTGGAAATGTGTCAGATACAGTTGCTATAAATAGAAAATTAGGAAAACACATGTATGTCAAGGATGTACAAATGTAATCTTAAGCTATCCTTATGCAGCAGTCTTCTTTTTCAAAATATTCTCAAATTTATATGATGAATGGAACTAAAGAGATGATGATAAAAATGACAAACACAATTTTCTTCTTTACTGCATTATTTTTATTTCAATTTTAAATGTATCTGAAAAGTGTGATCATTCTACAGTTTGAGCATAGATCATAATTAGGTGGGAAAAAAGTATAACATTTACTCCTGAAGAGTAGTTGTTGTTGTTGTTATAGGGTTTAATGCCATTTTTCAGCACAAGATAGGCTATACATGGTGGCCAGGATAAATGGTGGAGGAAGAACCTGGCAAAACTCCAGGAAGAACCAACGACCCATGAGAAGCTACTGGCAAGCTTTCTCACGTACCCACACTGGCTGAGCCCGAGACTTGAACCCATGCAGATAGAGGTGAGATGGCAGTGATCCATAATGGTGAGTGCTTTAGACCACTCGGCCACTCTGGGCCCCACTCCAGAAGAGTAATTGTTGGCATGCATGAACAGGCCATCCCATAAGCTCTCCTGGTCCATACATGCCAACCTCAAGCATAATTTTTGCTAATATGAGTGGCATTTTTTGCTCGTTTTATATGAGCATAAAAAGTGTAACCTATATATTACTAGTACCACTCTGGTAGCCTAAGTGGTTACAGCATCTGCCTCATATGCAGGAGGTCAAGGGTTCAAACCCCAGCAGAGTCATTCAAAAGACTTACAAAAATGGTACTACAGACCTGCCAACACTGACGAGTCCATCTCAGTAAGGCAGTTGATTTTCTTCCCGTAAGATTGACCAGTTTTCAATAAGGTGTAATAAAATATCAATAACTGCTATTGTAAAGCTGGAAAACGTAACTTAAAGTTCAATGCAGCGACGATAAACATTATGTTCAACTGAAAAGTTTGTAAAGTACACGTCGACTTTATTTACCACTAGTACAGTTGCACAAACTTTAGTTCCAAACCCTATGCAACTCAATGGCTTGTTGCTATCTCTCAACTTTACATAATTCTTGGAAATTCTTTTCCATTTCACATGACGACGGCAATCATATCTCCCACCACGAGACATACTCAAATTGGCATGTGATGTCCAATAAACTTAACTGTGTCCCTTCTAGTTTACATTTGCAAGAATCTGATTATTCCATGTTATTCTTCTGTGCTGATTAATAACACTTTTTAAGGTTTTTTTTCCCCTTTCGTCTTCAACATGCATCACTTGCTGGATGCCATTTTTAAAAATTTTAAAAATTCTATAATCAACAGTTTGATCATGCAGACGCCTCGCATGAACAAATAGGTGCAGTTTAAAGCATCTGTGATGCTGCTGTAAAGTTTGTCTGGTTCCCTACTTAATTTCATTAATTCTGAGATGAAGCCTGGATCCAAATCAAACATGGATGAACCAATTATCTGGATTTTTCAGTAACAATCATTTTTACGCAGTTCTTGCTTGTATGCAGTAAGTCCATATTTTAAGGTTAATTTTAGTAAGATTTACGGTAAAATCCTACGGGTTGGCAGGTCTGGTAGTAGCAGCTGCCTCACTTGGTGCTCAGGATTAAGAGATTAGTTAGGACTGGTCGACCTGGTGTCAGGATAATGAGATTGGGTGGGACATCATGCTACATTTCTGCGTCATGATGCCCCAGTGCTAGACATCACTATAAACTGCCACACTGCAGACATTATAGCAATATGACTGAAAAATTGTTAACGCTACGTTAAAAATCCAAATCACGCATATATTGTATGCTGATGACACCCAAATATACAAATCTAGCCATCCAGCTAAGTTGAAGCTACCATCCAAGGCGTAGAGAGGTGCATTTCTGATGTGAAATCATGGATGACATGTAACAAGCTGCAGATGAATGATGATAAAACTGAAGCCATCCTGATTACAACACAAAGACTTTCTCATTCACATCCTTTACCTCAGACAATAAATATCAGCAACACCAACATTAAATTTACACAGTCAGTACGAAACCTCGGTGTCACTCTTGACAGTACTCTCTCATTGCATCAACATGTCATGAACATATGCAAGACTGCATATCTTGAGCTGAGACGCATCAGCTCCATTCGCAAGTATCTTTCAGTTGATGCCACTAAAACACTTGTGTGTTCCTTAGTACTTTCAAGACTGGACTATTGTAATTCAATTCTGTCTGGTTCGTCTCAATATCTACTCCAGAAACTTCAAAAAGTTCAAAACACAGCTTCTCGGATCATCCTTCGAGTACCACGATCAGAGCACGCCTCCTCCCTGCTCTGTACCCTACACTGGCTATCCATACGATCCAGAATTAAACACAAAATTTGTTCTCTGTGCTACATTTCACTGACGGGCTCCAGTCCAACATACCTATCTGACCTCACCCATGTGTACACACCTGCAAGATGCTTACGCTCCTCTTCTGACACTCATATTCTCATTATTCCCACTATGAAGATGAAATCATATGGACAACGCTCTTTTTGCATACCAGGGCCCAGCAACGTGGAACGAATTGCCCACTGCACTTAGACACAAAGACACAGTGATCTCATTCAAGAGCGCTCTTAAAACTCACCTATTTCAACTGCAAGAACAGACTTAAAGACCTAATAATGTATCCTTACCATAAATATTTACAGCATGTTTTCTGTTTTCTAATTTCATGGTGTTTGTTTTTATTTTTGTAATCATATCATTATATATGTTTTTTTAAGTGTTGTCAAATGTAAAGCGCTTAGAGCTTCTAAAGATTAGGCACTATACAAAGTACTCATTATTATTATTATTATTATTATTAATATTAGTACCCCTACTTTGCTGAGGCTATGATATCATAGCTAATATATGCCATGATTACAGTATACTGTATGAAAAATGTACATGTATTTTAGTACTAACCTTGACCTGTAGGCAAAATACTTGGAAAAAATTGGCAAAATCATTACTTGGCAAAAATGGGCAAAATCATTGTGGATTAGAACAGAATACAAACACAAAACATACTGACAAATTATCTGTATTCAACACTCACTTTTTTAACATTCTGAAACAGATGTTAAGTCCACAAATTCTGCAATGAGCTCAGAGTGCTGTACTGTATCATTCTCATATTCTTCTTTACAAATTTTTTAAGCAGTATTGATTTGTCCTTCTTCTGATCGGACATGTTTTGGTGCTTAAAAAGATATACCGGTATCTGCTCTAAGAATTTTCATCCACAAGTCAAACCATAAAAGCCTGTTTCAATTAATATCTGGTGCCATTTTCTTTAAAAGTACAGACTGGTCAGCTAACTAAAGTGATTATTAATATAATCTGCAAGATAAAGATTCAAATGAAAGAAACCCGTCTGTTTTCTTGTAAATGGGTCAGAGGCAGTTGCTTTAAATAGAAAAGTAGTAAAGTACATAAGATCTGATGGACAAATTAACTCTAACACTATTCTTACGCAGCAGAATTTTAAAAATATTCTAAAATTTTTATGAGAGAAATTAAAGAGATGATAATATAAATGACAAACACAACTTTTTATTAATTTATTTTCATTTTCTTATTTATGTACAGGAAAAGTATAAACCTTTTTCAGGTGAGAGCAAGATGTAAATTGGTGACAAAAGCATAATGATTATGCCAAAAGCATAAGAGTTTGCATGTATGCTCATCTATGGCCAGTAGAGCTAAAAATGAATTGTTAATGAACAACATGCTGGCTTGCTACCTTGAAACTATGCAAAACCTACTGGTCAGTTCCGATAAGATCAATTGGTGAATTTTTTTTTATCAGGTCCTCAAATAAGTCCTTCAGGATCATGAAAGTTAGTTGTTGTATCTTTTTTCCTACTTCAGGCCATAGCTTCAAATTTTTTGTTCCAAAGGCATCATGCAATGACACAACGTGACACAAACCATGTGGTGTGTGGGACTAATGGAATGTCTATAATATACCCTATGGCAATTCTTCAATTATTGAGATTTTTATTATATGTTCTTTTTTTTAAGATGTTCAGGAAATAACCTTTCACACCTCTTTTGTCTTGTGTTTTGTCGTATAAGAGTGTTGAAACAGCTGGAGAAACATAATGACCAGTCAAGTCTACTGATTGTCAGACAGAAATAATGTGCAAACTAGATTTAGTCACCTATAAATTATAATTTGCAAGGATGTTTATTTGGCAGTTTAATGGATAAAGAAATCAAAGACAAGCTGATATATAGCATATCTGATAACTCTTATAGCTGATGGCCAGTTACTCAGAGTATGTTCCGATCAAAACCTTTGATCTCATGGCTCTCTCTGGCATATACAAGGATCTCAGGATCTCTTGTGTTGATTACAAGAAATAATAAACCACAAGCAATGTACACAGCTAAAATGAAATAACTATTTTTATTATACCTCAAAAACACAAAAACTTTTCCATTTTTGTTGCGCCTTCAGATTTGTGTACATGATTTAAAATCTTCTCTTACGATTTTTGTCGAGACTTAAAACTCAAACTAAAGTTTCCATCATATTGGTAAATAAAGTTCTAGGTGAGGAGCTCAGTAACATGGAACCCTGTGTCTCACAGTGATACATAAATTTCGAGGTGTGGAGCTCATTAACATGGGAAACTGTGTCTCACATTGATACATAAAGTTCTAGGTGAGGACCCCAATAACATGGAGCTGTTTCTCACTTACCTCTCTTGCACACTGATACATTCTCCATCCCTCCATATAACTCACCATGCTAATGTTGGTAACAAAGAACCTAATACAGTACAACTATGTCCTAACTTATGCTTGACATGTACAAGGAAACTGCCACAACACAGAACTACGGTAATTACTGCATTGGTAATACAAATTTTACATTAGATTCAGAGCCTTGAGTAGCAGTGTGGTCTAAAGCGCTCACCATTCCAGATTCATGCATGGGTTCAAGTCTTGGGCTCAGCTAATGTGGGTACAAGAGAAAGTTTGCCAGTAGCTTCTCATGGGCTGGTGCTTCTTCCTCCACCATTTATAATGGCTATCATGTATAGCCTATCCTGTGCTGAAAAATGGTGTTAAACCCCACAACAACATTAGATTCTGGTATAAACATCACTACACTAATTTGATTCCCTATTTACTTCCTTAATTTTTTCTACATTTGCGATGAAGTCCAATCCATTAATTTTAAGTACATATGCACCAAGACTAGTTTACTTATGTAACTTGTACATGATACATAAACAACAGTCCCTCAAAGGGACTGGCACTATACTGGGCTAAAACAATTGCAAGGAACTTTAGATAAGACCATTTAATCTTTTTAAGTGTGAAGTGTTGAAGCCATCTCTGATAGTCTTCAGCGATATTCTTCAAGATTTTCAAAGTAGCTGCGGTAGGGTATATATTGTATGCCAGCTTGGCACCATTTTCATTTAGGACATAGAGAACATGATTAGATGGTAAAAACCCATGTCATAATGATCATC
The DNA here is from genome assembly GCA_016617855.1 of Megalonaias nervosa. Lineage (NCBI taxonomy): Eukaryota > Metazoa > Mollusca > Bivalvia > Unionida > Unionidae > Megalonaias > Megalonaias nervosa. The sequence goes on along the minus strand of JAECUM010009508.1, from coordinate 6,501 downwards.
CAATCATGGGAGTTGTCAGAAAAGAAATTTTAAAACAGTCATCATTAGAGTACATCTAGATGTACACTAGCACCATTTTCATTTATGACCAACTAGACATTATAAGTAGTCTATCGGTGAAAACCCTATATTGATATAGCCATTCATTTTGGAGACAAGTAGAGATAATATTTTCAAGGTCCGAGTTTCCATTGGGGAGTAGCAACAAAATGATTTTCAAGATGGCTGCTATGGCAGCCATGTTCGACATCACATCGATAATTTTTATTGGAGACCAAATGAAATTAGAAGATCTATTTGACTATGTTGCACCTTGAGCAAGCTCAGGAGTCACCACCCACCCATCCCAATTTAACAAATCCTTACATCTTGATCATTATCGGGGTGGTGGACAGAAGTACATAAAATTTTCCTCTGTCAGCACAAATAAAGTTCAACATTGAAGGTGTACATATGATAGTGCCAAGATGATAACAACAATGCTCATATCAAGGATATGGCATAACCCCTCCCACATTGTTGGATAGGCAGGCTAAAAATAGGAAATACCTACCTTCATACATGATGAATTCTGACATGAGAACACTGTATATGTAGAATCCAAGAGTGCAGCAAAATCACAGAAGGGACACCTGAAAGGTAGATCATATCTAAAAGTTTCTTTGCTGAAATAAAATTTGTTTACTGTATTGGTATAGAAAAACATGTATTGCTCAGAAAAACAAAAATATCACAAAAAGCACAATTTACACCTGCCTTGTATCAACAGTTCCATGTTGGCACTAGTACAATATGGCTGGTTGAAACTAAATTTAATTTGCAGCAACTATTTTTTTTTCATTAGACTTGCCATGACTTTTGATCTTTAGACTCCAGAATCTGTAGGTTTCTTGTCAATGAATACCTTCTGTGAAAACCATCCACAAAGTTTCATCAAGAACTTACTCAACAACAGATGTTATTCTGCAAAACCCATTTTTCTTTGAGTGACCTTTACAGTTATCATTCTGACCCCAAAATAAACATACATTAGGTGTAAGCCCTCCACAATCTCTCTTCAAGGTGTTAAAGTTATTATGTAAAATACATTTTCCCCTCTGTCTGCGTGGGTTCGAGTCTCGGATTCGGCCAATGTGGGTATGTGAGAAAGCTTGCCAGCAGCTTCTCGTGGGTGGGTGGTTCTTTCCGGGTTTATCCTGAGTTCTTCCTCTACCATTTATACTGGCCGCCGTGTATAGCCTATCTTGTGCTGAAAAATGGCATTAAACCCTACAACAACAACAATGACAACAACAACGACATTTTCCCCAACTTTAAAAGTGGTCCAGACATAAAATCAATACGCTTCTCTCTAACCAAATGTGAAGGAATATGACCAGTATCTGAAATTTTGGAGAAGAAACCATTTTCCTTCGTTCTGTCACACTGATCTTGACATTCGACCTTTCAACTCAAAAATCAACATGCTTCTTCCCTACTCTATGTGCAAGCTATCCACAAGCTGAGTCAAGGTCTGTCATGCAGAAATGTTTTTTTTTGTGCAGAAACCATTTTCCTTCTTTTTGTCAGTGACTTTAACGTTTGACCCTAGCATTCACAGGCAGAAACCATTTGCTTTCTTTAGTCACAGTTACCTTAACCTTTGATACTTTTAACCACAAATGGAAAGAGTTCTTCTATACCCCAAGTACAAGCCAACCAAAAGTTGTGGAAACTGAAGATGATGAACTCTGGGTATTGTGCAGAAACTATTTTTCTTGTCTTAGTCACAGTGACCTATACCTTTGAACTTTTAGCCCTGAATTTGAAAGAGCTCTCCTTACCCGAAGTGCACTCCATACAGCGAGTTTGGTAACTGTTAGATGGCAGACAACTCTAGTTATTGCACAAAACAACCTTGACAAAAGATGGACACATTATAATACACTTTGCCTTATGGCAGGTGTATAACAAGAGTCCCTTGAAAGGACTGATGCTCAACTATCTCAAAAGATTTTCCAGGAATCAAGGACAATACCATTTTTTTCTTTTTGACTAGTCTTTTTAACCCTGCCTTCAGTGGTCACTGGAACCCATCAGCAGTGACCATTCCAAGTATGCAGATTAAACTTCTTTTTTATGAGTAAGGCATAGTATATATAAAGGTATATTATACCTATCAATATTAAAACATTTCATATTCGATTGTAACTCATAATCCAGTGAAACTCAAAGGAGTCAACATGTTGTCTTCGAATGCATGGCAGTTTTTAACCTTACAGGAGGCATGCTGCACTACAGTCCCTTACAGTTTAGAAATCCAAGGCTCCTGCTGACCATTCATACCCCATTTATGATATTTGGACATTTATGTTGGGGTGTAGAGTCAGAGTCATTTGCCTATCAAAAAATTGGAAATTGCCACCTCCTCGTACTGGTGGCATAGGGTGGCCACTTACCAGCGGACCTAGCAAACTATGCAATTTTAAATAAAGCCCTACCTGCATGAAAACAATGGGAAAATCTTTTAATTTGAGAAATTATGAGTATTATTATCATTATGAATTGCTAGTCACATGACTACACAGCTCTCGCTATCTACATGTCCATGTAGTCACAAGATATCAACAATAAACTCCTTTCCAATAGTGTTATAAAAAAATTAGAAAATATTAAATGAAAGTCATATTATTTGTAAAAAAAATGAAAGGACACAATTCTCATCGTATTTATTCGAGAACAATGACCCGAATCCTGTCGCTGTCGCAGCAACTTTGAGAAAGTCCGATTCATCAAGAATGAAGCATTTATATGACATGACTACCACGCTGACATGTGTTTTCTGCCTGATGAATCTGTTTTGTGGTGGAGAATTCAACTTTTTGATTGGCAATTGATTCTGACCTGTCACACCAACATATATGTCCAAATATCAAAAATGGGGTGAGAAGGGTCAGAGGAAACTCAGATTAACGTTTTAGATGCTGCTAACAATAGCCCCAGGAAGCTTTATTTCAATCACTAATCATGAAAGGTTGCAAACAAAAGCTGTCTTTTGATTTTGGTGAGTCTTACCAACAGCTTAATCCATCAACTGGTTTAAGTGTGTAAGCTGTCAATTAGTAATTTCATCTAGGAGCTGTTTCTATTGATTATGGAATAAAAGTGTTTGCTTGCAAAAAAGAGAGAGAGAGAGAGACAGACAGAGAGAGAGAGAGAGAGAGAGAGATTAATGAGTGCATGTAGTCTCAGTTTTATTGATTGTTGCTAAATAGCTAAACCAAATACATGTATCTTGGTAGCATACTACTGCTGCTAATAAAAACAGTTGTAAAACAACAATAATGATAATACTACTACAATAATAATGCTAATGCTATTTGGTTCCTAGTACATACATTTGACATGAACCAAGTTTGAGAGCTGTACCTGCCTTCAGAAATCACCTGTCCACGAAGGCCACTTTTGCCTTTTCCCATGGGTGCCAGTTTAGACAGGTTTTATTGTATATGAAAGAAGCATGGAAATTTTTTTAAAATTTCAGATTTGATAATACTCCACATCAACTTTTTGCCTGAAAAATATGGTAATTTCTTATAGAACTGTACAAGGAAAAACCTGATATAAAAACACTTAAATTAATAAATTACAGCACTAAAGGGTGGATGAGAAGAAAATGCTTCAGTATAAAAGAAACACTGCTTTAAGGCACCTCCAAAATATGCTATTCAAGTCAGATGAATATACCTGTTTTTTGTTGCTAATCCTAGCACACTTTCCACACAGGTTAAAAAAACATAATAATAAAAAAGATTCTCGAAACTGATTTGTGCATGTAACTCAGCCAGTTTTGCCCAGTACTTGAAGCGCTTAGTACACTGTATATGATATTCATTAAAATATATATAATGTTTAAAAAAATTATTTTTTAAAAACCTGCTTACCTACCCTAATTAGTGCAATAGGAAAGACATTTTTTGGGGCCTAATCAAGTTATTTTTTGGGAGCAGCCTACATAGCCAGACATCTGTGACAGAGTCATTTAGATAGTGGTTTATTTCGATTTAAGCAGTAAAAATACTGTAATTTGTAAGTAACGAAAATATATTAAGAACTGATTTTGAAAGGTAAAATAATGTTAGCATAATTGATAAAAAAAGTGGTACACTTTTCCCCCATTACAAGATTACAGATGTAACCTGATACTACTATGGCCCCAGTGACCAATATCATACCAATGTCTAACATAAAGGATTGAAAGAAAACAAGGTCAAACTTAGCCTTTTATTTTCATGTCCTTTTCTAAAAACACCATTAATGTAACAAATTTTTGATAGTGCCGCTAAACCACGGCTCTGTATATTACAATATTTTCAATATAATGCAGTTCTGTATATATTATTGTTCTCGGTATAACATGGTTTGGTACATTTACTCAAAATCTGATCAGAAAAAGCCTCTAGAGTGGTAATAGTTCAGCAAATCAGATGCAAGATAACTTCATTAATATGTACATATCATGCTAATTAATTTGTCCAAGGTCTTGTTGATAAATGATACAGAGCTTTTCAATAAGTGTTGTTGTCTCCCCCTGATAGGAACTCTCTAGTGCATTTTTTGCGCATGCGTTAACTGCTGCTACTGCTTCCATGGGCTAACAATTCATCATCTGTCCAAGAATACCTGTTGCAAAAACCCGCAAGTACTGTTGCATTTGTAGCAAATTTAGACGGAAGAAAGTAGACTGAAATCATTATCATTGTACAGATTTCCTGCAAGATACAAACTACGTCCAGCTAGCAAGGAAAGATTTCATTTACACTGCTAGGAGCCAAATGTGTTCTGATCATTTTGTCAACTGAAGTGGGCCATCGAAAGAGCATCCAGTGCCTTCAATCTTCCCGAACAAGGTGTTTCAAACATCAGTAAGTGGCTAAAATGAGTACTATTATGCTCCATTCATTTTAAATGATATGAGGATAGCATTCTTATTCTGTGATGCATTTTAATCAGCTGTAATCACTGACATTGTATGCTTTTAAACAATAAAATAGTCCTATTCCATATTTAAATTACTGGTGGTGTGTGACACAAAAAATGCAACAAATTGTGCATCTGCATGTAGACTGTTACTGCTCTAAGTCGAATTTGATGTGCCGCCTTTTATCTACTGTTGAATTGTCTTTAATCTAATGTTACATTATCTTTCAATCGGCTGTTACCATTGGCACTCTAATGTCTACATGTGTACATATATAATATGTGCACCTGTCTGATGAGCTATGAAATATTTCTACTATTATTATGTTGGCAAAATAACTAATATATACTTGTGTTTTATATATTTTACCCATACAATCGACATTATATAAAATAAAACTTACACCTGCACCAACCTATAATTGTGCATGCTACACATGTACATGTAATTATTAACTGTTACAAAATTATGCTTGTATTTGTATAATCATCTAATTTCAGAATTTGGAGAGGGAATCCATGTATCTTGCAAGTGGTGACCTGCAACAATATGAAGATCTTGAACATGTTGACATTGTACAACAACAGAGTGCTGCTGAAGATGCAGAAGATTCAAATCAGATTTCAGAATCGTTTAAAGCTAAAGCTGAATCACCTCTGAACACCTCTATACACCTGCATGATTATTGTGGACCCATAAACTTAGAAGATATTGCCAATCATATTAACAACCAATCAATACAAAACAATATCACACAGAGGATGGATGTTTCCACAAAGTTTGATTTTAATGAAATTTCACCTGAATACTGCACTCCTGTTCACAAATAGACAACTGAAGATTGCAGGATACAGATTAATTCCCATTTGCAGGATGCAGATTAATTCCCATTTTAACATTTGAGAATATTTAAAATGATGAACAAAAAATGCTCTTTTGTACTTGAATTCCAAATTCAGCTACTTTCAAGGTATTATTTCATGAAATTGAGGATAATGCTACAGGTCAGACAGCTCGTTATGGTGAGTGGAAGATTCAGTCGATTGATTTAATATCAGAATGATTTTTAATAGGTGGATTGATTATCTGTATATCCAATTAGATTTTCTAGTCAAATGGCCTTCAAGACATGTTGTTGATGAACATATGCCACTTGGTTTCGAGAAAAAATATCCCGCTGTAGGGTGATAATTGATTGTATAGAGTTATGCACTGAAACACCCAGTTCCTTACAGCACAAGTCTTTGATGTACAGTGATTACAAATCACATGACATGGAAAAGGCTAAATGGAATTAGTCCAAGGTGGGGTTATAACATTTGTGTCTGATTTGTGGACAGGGAGTGTAAGTGACAAACAAATTACCAAATAGTTTCCTGGTTGACATGTGTGAACCTGGAGATAATAATAATAATAATGAGGACTTTGTATAGCGCCTAATCTTTAGAAGCTCTAAGCGCTTTACAACATCTGACAACATTTAAAAAACATATATAATGATATGATTACAAAAATAAAAACAAACACCACGAAATTAGAAA
>JAECUM010009507.1:0-116816 GCA_016617855.1 Megalonaias nervosa | reverse complement strand
GGAGAGTACTGAGTTTAGCTTGTTTATTCTCTTTCATTACAGAGATGACAACATGGTGCAACAGATTCAAGAAAATTGAAAGAAGTAATGGATGTTTATGAAACATTTCTGCTCTGTACCATTTGCTTTTGATAACAAACTTGTAAAGTGTGCGTGGTGTGGACAGAGAAGATATTGTCTGATATACTTAGAAAACACCTCAAGGAATACAAAAAAGAGCAATATCTATTTCTTCTAAGCCTGAGGTACTGAGACTGTGTCCCACTTGAGAATCTCACAAGTCTTGAGGGGTATGCCAAGATGCCTCCTCCACTACCCATGAAGATTCAGAAGACAACGCCAGATGTTAATGCAGTTGGAATGAGAGAAATTTCCAACCAAGACCTGGAATTGTGCATGCTCTCTATAATAAATAAGGCAATATTGTCAAGATTGTCTACAGAATCGAACAGGTAAATATGAGCCTGCCTATGGGGCAATGAGGGTTCAGAGTCATACCTGTCTCCAGTGGTGAAACACGAATATACAATACCTGTTACTCCATTGGTGCACGGGGTTGGGGGCCGAGTGGTCAAAAGTGCTCATTGTTATGGATCATTGCCATCTCACCACTGTCTGCGTGGGTTCGAGTCTCAGCTTTGGCCAGTGTGGGTATGTGAGAAAGCTTGCCAGTAGCTTCTCATGGGTTGGTGGTTCTTTCCAGGTTTTCCTGGGTTTTTCCTCCACCATTAATACTGGCTGCCATGTATAGCCTTTCTTGTGCTGAAAATGGCGTTGAACCCTACAACACAACAACAACCATTGGTGCATGGCATTGTTTTGTGCATATGGACATCTTATTTGACGCGTATAGATGGCCAAGCCTAATGAGCTGTACTTTGACCTGTATGGATGGATGGCCGGCTAGCCATACTTCCTGACCATAATGGCATTTATCATTTGATATCTGCTGTTCTGACTGTTGACCAAGTTCAGTGGTCATGAGTAATGTGTATTCTGAAGGCTGTGGTATCTGTGCCGAACATACTGCATGATCAGCTGGATCAAACATTAGAATGCCACTCATAGTGAACCAGCTTTATTTATAGAGCCATCTGAACAAGCCAAACCAGCCATGCTGAGCTGGCACTCTAGTGTACTACCACTTTTAACGGCATATATTATTTGAAAAAATGATGCATGCCAGTATCATCATTGCCATATGGAATGCTCTACCCATTTACCCAAGGTGTACAAGAAGTGAACATTATCCAGCTGTAGTACAAGTCACTTGGGTCATGTATGCGCATTTACTCATTTTAAATTAAAAATAAATTGTTTTTTTTATAATTTGACACTAATTTTCTTTAACCAAAGTCTGCTCAATCCTGACTATTGAATGCTCTGCACCTTAACTGTCACCAAGAAACTTCCACATGAAAATTATCTATCGCTATGGACTTTTGCGATGGTGGCCCTGTACCATTTTGGGTCAGAATAAGAGCACATCAGGTGGAATTGTCACAGTCGAGGGTATTACAGATTAATTTATCAATATGCATATCTTTCATTGTGACATCACGATACATGACATTCAATCCGGATTGATAATGACACATGACATTCAATCCGGATTGATCACGACACATGACATTCAATCCGGATTGATCACACCTTTAGATTAATTTTGTCCAAAATGTCTTTGTACTTTAATATTGATTTTGCCGTATATACCTCTCAGGGCATCTAAATAATGACCTTCCAAATGAATCCAAATGAAGTGAATACTTGCCACTTAAAGGTATGTAGAATCAAATTATAAAAAATGACACCCATTACTGAAATAGTTGGTGTAGAATGCCTACATGACCCATGTGACTTGTACTATAGATGCAGTCAATGAAAAGGAAATGCCAACGATGGAATGGTCAGAATTCCTCTTTAGGGCAGCCATGGAAGAAATCTACTGCAACCTGCCTCCATCTCCCGTCATCCCCACCTAAAATGGTGCCGATCTGACATCAAATGTGGCCACTATGGCAGCTATTTCGAAAATCTTGTTCTTGCTACTCTTTCTTAATGGAATGACATATCAAAATGTGCTTTCACCAGAAGACTAATCTAAATAATATCTAGTAGTTCTGATTGAAAATAGTGCAGATCTGACCTCATATATGACTATTGAAAATCTTGTCACTAATTTTCCAGAATGGGCGGTTGTGTCAGTTTGAATTTCACCCAAACTCTTCCAATGATGTCTAGTTTGTCTAAAATGAAAATATTGCAGATCTTACATCCAATTAGGCTGCCACTGTAGCTAATATGAAAATATTGCAGATCTTAGATCTAATTAGGCTGCCACTGTAGCTAATATGAAAATATTGCAGATCTTACATCCAGTTAGGCTGCCACTGTAGCTAATATGAAAATGTTGCAGATCTTACATCCAATTAGGCTGCCACTGTAGCTAATATGAAAATATTGCAGATCTTACATCTAATTAGACTGCCACTGTAGCTAATATGAAAATGTTGGTGCTCAAGATTATCTGAGGGATTTTAACACAGGAGTGAAAAAAAATAATAGTCTTATCTTGAATTCCAGGAATTCTTTTTGGACAGTAGCATCAGTCCTTGTTTTTAAAATACAATTTAAAATTATTTCTTTCTTTAGTAAAAGAAATTAAATTCAACAAAGAGACATTAAGAAATATCCATATTTTGCAGTAAGCAGTTTAGATAGAGATGTTAGCTTCTGCAGCATTTATATTCTTAAGGATTTTTCATTTCTATTTTCCAGACGTCCCAATATTTCTGAATTAGGTCAGGTGTTACAGGAGGTACAAGAACTAAATAGGCGTATGGAGCCATATTTAGAGAGATTCCAAAGAATCCTCATGGAAGATGCAGAACTACCTGAAAATGTGAGTTTAATTTTGATAAAATATTTATGATTATGTGGTGGTTGTTTCTGTGTTTTGTGTGGGCTTTTATTACAACTTCAATGATACAAAGGTTTTGTGATCTTTTGGACAAACTCATTTTGTTTCTTTTTCAGATTGCATATTTTAAGTTGAAATACAAAAATTGACAAAATCCCTCAACTCCACCCACCTGCTCCCAGTCAATAAGTTGTTTATTTGAGGATCTACAAAGACCACAGAACTAGCTATGTGCAAAATATTGCAGAATTATACCAGAGGCAGTAAGCTTCACTGGTGTTTATGCCAAAGTTGAACTGATGGCAGGCAATGAAAGCAGTTTTGCTATATAAACATGTGTCAGTTCTAATTGTTATAGCTTTATTTATTTTTCATATGAACTTCATGTGAATTTAACAAGAAACTGAAAATAACATCTGTTTAAAATGATAATTTTTTAAAAAAGAATTTGATTTTGATGCAACTAATATATGGTTATTTCAGTTTTGGGAATTCATGAACTGGAACTTCACACATTAAGATTTTCTCTAGGTTGGGGACTTATAATCCAAGTTCATAGGTTCAGCCCCCACCCATGCCATACTAGGTCAATTGCTCAGTGTATCTGGAAAAAGCACCTGGCTTCCATTTCCTAAACAAGATATAGCTATTAGTTTGTTAAGAATGGCAATAAAACCATGAAAACCAAAAAATCCAATTTTCTATGTTTGGTTTTTTATTTCCAATCTCATTCCCTAGACTTTAAGACATTTAGTTTCTTTCGTGATACTTATTCCTTGACATTTGTAAGGTTATTGATGAAATATTTATACCATTCTTCATTCCATTCTTTTTTTCTGTGTATCCACATAGCTATCTGTTAAACCAAACAAATCAACCAAATGGTATTAAACTGACAAAATTCACCAAAACCAATCAACCAGATGGTGTTAAATTGACAAAATTAAACCAAACCAATCTACCAATTGGTATTAAACTGACAAAAATTAAACCAAACCAATCAACCATGGTGTTAAATTGACAAAATTAACCAAACCAATAAACCAAATGGTCCGATATTTATGAATGTAAGAAATCAGTTGCTATGTATATAATATAGTCTAGAAAATGAATAAATTAAATCTAACGACATCCTTTACTTTATGCTAAATTCACCGTTGTTGTCTTCACATTTCTTCTTCGTTCCTACAACCCCCTCCTTCGCCAGATAAGGATCCAAGTCTGGAATGAATATCATTACATAGTGTGGCATTTAGTCAAATCACAGGGACTACTAAACTTAGTTTACTGAAATCTTGAACAGACAAATAAATGATTCATATGGCTATTTTTAAAATCTTTCTTTATGAAGAGGTTCCATTGAATTTCCTGTCAAATGCTAATGTAAACTGTTGTCAAGACTGCCTTGATGCAGGCTTTAATGTAAACTGTGGTCAAGACTGCCTTGATGCAGGCTTTAATGTCAACTATGGTCAAGACTGCCTTGATGCAGTCTTTAATGTAAACTGTGGTCAAGACTGCCTTGATGCAGGCTTTAATGTAAACTGTGGTCAAGACTGCTTTGATGCAGGTGTTAATGTAAACTGTGGTCAAGACTGCCTTGATGCAGGCTTTAATGTAAACTGTGGTCAAGACTGCCTTGATGCAGGCTTTAATGTAAACTGTTGTCAAGACTGCCTTGATGCAGGTGTTAATGTAAACTGTGGTCAAGACTGCCTTGATGCAGGCTTTAATGTAAACTGTGGTCAAGACTGCTTTGATGCAGGTGTTAATGTAAACTGTGGTCAAGACTGCCTTGATGCAGGCTTTAATGTAAACTGTGGTCAAGACTGCCTTGATGCAGGCTTTAATGTAAACTGTTGTCAAGACTGCCTTGATGCAGGTGTTAATGTAAACTGTTGTCAAGACTGCCTTGATGCAGTCTTTAATGTAAACTGTGGTCAAGACTGCCTTGATGCAGGCTTTAATGTAAACTGTTGTCAAGGCTGCCTTGATGCAGGTGTTAATGTAAACTGTGGTCAAGACTGCCTTGATGCAGGTGTTAATGTAAACTGTGGTCAAGACTGCTTTGATGCAGTCTTTAATGTAAACTGTGGTCAAGACTGCCTTGTGCAGGCTTTAATGTAAACTGTGGTCAAGACTGCCTTGATGCAGGTGTTAATGTAAACTGTGGTCAAGACTGCCTTGATGCAGTCTTTAATGTAAACTGTGGTCAAGACTGCCTTGTGCAGGCTTTAATGTAAACTGTGGTCAAGACTGCCTTGATGCAGGTGTTAATGTAAACTGTGGTCAAGACTGCCTTGTGCAGGCTTTAATGTAAACTGTGGTCAAGACTGCCTTGATGCAGTCTTTAATGTAAACTGTTGTCAAAACTGCCTTTGATGCAGGTGTTAATGTAAACTGTGCTCAAGACTGCCTTGATGCAGGCTTTAATGTAAACTGTGGTCAAGACTGCCTTGATGCATTCTTTAATGTAAACTGTGGTCAAGACTGCCTTGATGCAAGCTGTAATGTAAACTCTTGTCAAGACTGCCTTGATGCAGTCTTTAATGTAAACTGTGGTCAAGACTGCCTTGATGCAGTCTTTAATGTAAACTGTGGTCAAGACTGCCTTGATGTAGGTGTTAATGTAAACTGTAGTCAAGACTGCCTTGATGCAAGCTGTAATGTAAACTCTTGTCAAGACTGCCTTGATGCAGTCTTTAATGTAAACTGTGGTCAAGACTGCCTTTGATGCAGTCTTTAATGTAAACTGTTGTCAAGACTGCTTTTATGCAGGCTCAGTGTTGCGATTTCTTTGGTGTCCATTTGTGTGCCCATCCACTTCATATGTTAAGCTCAGTGTTAAAGTATTTTAGATTAATCTAAGTTTTGAGGATTTTTACTTTCTAGCTATTGTCTTTTCATGCTTATCAGTCAGCTCCAACTTCAAACTGCACAGACTGAGATCTGCCATTGCATAATGCCCTCAGCCTGGCGCATCTGGGTTTATATAGTTTGTTAGGAGTAATCATTATAATAAATAAGATGGACTCTGTTCTTCCAGCCCATGATGTGTTGGGAGATCATGGTCTGTGTTGTTTGCAGTTAGACTAGGGAGACTCTTGTTACTTGCATATTTAGTCTTATGTTACTTGCATATTTAGAAACTCACTCAAAACACAGATAATCACCCTTTCATTTTTTTTAAAAATTATGCTGAAAATCTAAATTTTAGTCTGGATTAGTTAGAACAATTGATCAATGGCTCTCATTGCTGATGATGCAAAGCATTTCAGTTCACAAGTTGTAGCTACTATTTCAAAATTGATAAGAAACAAGCATTTTGATTTTCTTGTAGGAGGTCCAAGAAGCTCAGCGAATTTGTAACATGATGACCGATGTGCTTCATGCCACAAGTCACGGCTATCATTGTTTGAGTGACCTAATGGTGGACCTGGGTCAGCGACCACCCAGACAGTTGTATGCTGCTCTGGCAGTTCCAACTTCAGCTGCTGTCATACAGCAGACTATTCCAGTACAGGTTAGTTGAAATGTCATGCTATCTATCTGCTGTCATACAGCAGACTATTCCAGTACAGGTTAGTTGAAATGTCATGCTGTCTATCTGCTGTCATACAGCAGACTATTCCAGTACAGGTTAGTTGAAATGTCATGCTATCTATCTGCTGTCGTACAACAGACTATTCCAGTACAGGTTAGTTGAAATGTCATGCTATCTATCTGCTAGGACCCCAAAAATTTGCTTATTGCACAATTTTGTATACATGGCACTAATGGTACTGCAAATTTACATAGTTCATTTTTTAACTACTGTAACAAAATAATATGGTAATTTATGTTTTATATTTTGCTGGGGCTTTTGTTTGGAATATATATTAAACAGGTAATTGCATTATAAAGTATGTGTGTATTTTTATCGTGTCATATGTTTGTCTACAAGTCTGTTAACCATTCCATATATGTGTTTGTGTGCATGTGTGTCTGTGTGCCTGTCTGTCTGTCTGTATGTATGCATGTATGCATGCATGCATGTCACTCTCTGTCAGCCTGTTTACATACTGTCCATTCTCCCTTCCATTTTATGTTCCTAAGTCAAATTTGATAAATTTCAGGCTCAGATCAGTGTTCCAGTAAATATGTCTGCAGCAGCAGCAACCCTTCAGGCCAGGTTAGCTAGTCAGGCCACCACCACCACCACCTCCACCACATCAACAACAAGTAGTCCAGTTACACCATCCCAACCATCCCAGGTATTGTTCATAGGGCTTTTATAGAATGTTTAAAGTAAACCTTTTTTTTACAAACATTTCTATAAATTCTGTTTTTTGATCTCTCTCTGTAGATCACTCTTGTGATTGCCAATATTGCTAGTAGCATTTGAACACCATAAGTGGTAATTATTTTTATCAGAAAGCCTACAGTTGACAGCTGGAAAATCTTTTGTATCTTTTATTTTGAATCACCCAGATTTCATACAAAAAAGTCAGTCACAGGTAATTAATTTACCTATAGTCAGTTAATAAATGTATAAAATTGCTACCAACATTTGATTACTGTTGGAATTGTATACTTTTGACTGTAGCTTATCCTTTAAGTCACTCGTTATGAACAGGTGAATCGTTATGAACAGGTGAACAACTAATCCATTTACACAATTAAACAAAACCTTTACTTGCCTCATGTTATGTGGCAGAGTGGCTTACAAAGGCAAGTAAGTTAGTGAATCAGTCACAGTCAACTTTTGTATTTTATTCTGAAAGGTACTGTGTTGAAAGGATTAAGGGAAAGAGATAGTCATGTCTACAATCAACAGTTGTACATAAATATTCCATATAAAGGGAGAGTCTAATAAACAGTTAGACTTTATAAAAGTTCAAGTCCATGATCAAGAAAAGGATTTAAAAATGGTTTGGGTTAAAGAAATCCAGGAATACAAAATACAAACCTGATCTAAAAAATGGCCTGAGCAGAAGATCAATCTTTAAGTCTTGTACAAACTAAAAGTCCGTGAATTTGAGAGGTTGCCTTCAAAACTCCATGAATTTAAGAAGGTTTGTTTTATTCTTGAAAAGTCATTGAATTTGTTGATTAAGTCCATGAATGGTGCCAGAAATTTCTGGAATTTTAATGGGAGACTAAAAAAATTAAATGATAAAATGTATTGTTTTTTAAATTCAGAATGTTTTTTATTTACATATTTTACAAAAATAGGTAATACTGAGAAACACTTAAAATTCATTGGGTTCTAATTTTTATGGTATTCATGAGTGAGCTTGACCACAGATTTAAAGTCACATTGAAATATCATCTAAGCCGACATTCATCTCTGCCTCCCCCCCACGTCATACATAATGGAAAGGCACTAACCTGCTTCTCTCATTGTTTGAATGCCAAAGCTATCTATTTTGCTGAGATTGTGAATATCCATTAGGATAAGTACATGAATGATGAGGAACTCTGAAAATAATTTGAATGCAAAATTCATGATGTTGAAAATTCATGTATGGTTGTAATGACCATACATGATTTATAGTATTAGATGCAGAGTTACTCACATTCCATGTCCTTTATTTCCCAAAATATATTTGACATTCCATGTCCTTTATTTCCCAAAATATATTTGACATTCCATGTCCCTTTTATTTCCCAAAATACATTTGACATTCCATGTCCTTTATTTCCCAAAATACATTTTACTTTCCATGTCCTTCCATGCCCTTTATTTCCCAAAATACATTTGACATTCCATGTCCTTTATTTCCCAAAATACATTTGACATTCCATGTCTTTTATTTCCCAAAATACATTTGACATTCCACGTCCTTTATTTCCCAAAATACATTTGATTCTCTTTTATATATGCATTTTTGAGTATATCAACTTCTTGTTAAATAAACAATCAGCAGATCAGTCCTGCTATCTCAAAGCCCATTTCATTTTGGACTGTCCATAGTGTTTTTGTCATGTCTGCAGATAAATCACTTTGCTTGAATTGACTCAGAGGTAGATATTGTCAAGTCAACTGAGACCAGATTTCTGTGTACATATCCACTTTCAGTATCTTTGCAGTTTATGTTTTTACATATTTTGTAATAATTCCTTCAGCAACAGCCATCATAATATACACATTAATAACATCATCATTCGTTGGAATGTTACAGATCTAATTTTGGACCACAAGATCAAGGTTACATAATAACAAGAGGTTTTCAAACGGTAATTTTGGGGGGATTGTTTGGAACAAAAGACGTTTGAGTCATTGGCATTATTCAGACACCAGATCCCTAATAATTGAGAACTATATGCTTTCATAGTGGTCTTTAAGAACAGATGAGAACCTAACTAATTAAGATTACAATAGCGATATCAAATGTGTTAACTCAGACATGTGTAGAAAAAGAAATCAACATTTTATATCAGCTTTTGTCATTTACATCAGATGTTTGCAATGAGTAACTTGAATGACTTAATTACTGCACTACATATTACACCTGTTTCCTTGCAAATGAATGGAAATGAATGTCAGTATAATCATTTACAGAGACATGTATTTCATTTTGTGTGTGTATATGATAGATCCACAAAATTAGTATTTTGCCCCAAACCAACAAATTTGAAACTCACAAAAATAAAGAGTTCAGCAGTAAGTAAAATGGAACAAAATTGTGTGGTTTGAAAGACATTTGACCCTGATAGTGACCAGATGGATTAGTGTCCTTTTGCTATCGTGTCACAATTTTGTGTTTTCCTACTTTTGTACTTGTTTTATGCAGTTAATAAATAAAGCATTTTATGTAATTTAGTTAGAAAAATATTATAGTTATGGCTTTTTAACCTAAATAACATAGTAGTCATGTGATAAAGCTAGAACAGAATTTTTCCTCAGCTGTTCATGTTAATATTGTGTACCTTTACAAGCATAATAATGAACTGGATTGCTTCTTGTCTAAATTCCAAGTATGTTCACTGTATCTGCAGTGACACATAATCCATGAATCATCTGCTGACACCATCATTTGTGTTAATTTGGATATTGAAATAATTGGTAGGCGCATGTTGTCAATGAACTAGTTTTTATAGGGTACCTGTTTTCATCAGGGATTGTAAATTTGCCATTTTGAGTCAGGTAGAGCTTTAGTTTTATAATTAAACTTTGAACTTGCTCTTGAGATTTGTGCATGTCCCATAAAGATTATATGATACTGTCACAAAAGAAGTTAAAACATTTTGTAAAATAAAATAAGGGATGTTTTTTTTAGGAAATTTTGTTACATTTATTTTAGAAATAAATAACTTTTGTTTTCTTTTTATCTTTGTTTGCTCTTTTTATCTTTGTTTGCTCCTTAAATCCATTTGCTGATAAATAAACTTATAAAAAAAATGATAGTAGTTATGTAGATGAAAGGAAGGGTTATAATGTATATATAGTTAAAAGATATCAAAGGCAAACATATACATGTACATAGATGGACAGATAAATGGATGTATGGATAAGGGGTTTAGACATAGCTAGGTTTGAGAGAGAGAGAGATCAACCAGTTCATTGGATTTATTGGTGGAAATTTTGTAAAGTTCCCATTTTTTTGCCCAGACTCCTCTCTTCACCTTCATAAACAGTCATAAAAGTTAGACTTTTTATAATGATATATTTTTCAGTCTCATTATTTATCACATAAACAATAGTTGATAAACATTGCTTGAATGTACTACATTTGCAGTGGATTGATCTTGCTTTTAAATAAATCCAAATGGCTAATCATTATCAAAGAATTCCTTTTATTTTTAAAATCTAAGAAATCTCATAAATTATATTATTAACAATTATCACCTAATCACATAGTTACCTTGGAAATAGTAACATGTAGCAGAAAAATCCTGATCAGCTGATTGTCTTAGAGTCAGCAATTTCAGGGCATGTTGGACCTAATTAAATGCCTGTGGCTGCATTAGGACTTGTAAGTCTGTCAATCCAGTATACATATACATATTTCAATTAAAATGTAAATATGAATTTTTCTTGTATAAATTGATATATTAAAATGTAAATATTTATTACCTGTTTGACAAAACTTGTTTCCAATAGTAAATATTCACATTATCATGCCAGAAAATGTAAAACTGACTTTGATATTGACTATATAATGGAAATGATAGATTGTGATAGTATATCATTTGAAATGAGGGGTAGATAGATGAAAGAAACTGCAGACAGTTATGTACTAGACAAATGGGGTACATATAAATGCTATATAAAGTTGCTGGTACATATAGTGTGACAAATTTTCAGAGTATGAAGCTCAAAGAGCATAAAAGCACATAGTCTCTCTCCCTATCTGTTTTATTTGGCTTGCCTACAGGCTAGTATTGTGCATACTTGAACTCGCCTGAGCCAGATATAAGCTTCTTGCATTTATCAGGCAAGTTAAATTGTTGAGTTGGGCTAATGTATTTTGCCACAAGCCATAAACAATATGATCCCCATCTAAGTCCACATACTTTAGTATATTTGAAAGCAAAACTGTAACCATTTATACCCACTAAAAGAAATCAATTCACAGTTCTGAACAATCCTTTTTGTTTTTTTTAGGCTGCAAGTACATCCGCTACATCTAATACTACAAGCAGTGTGACCTCAGTACCCACTAGCACTGTTGGGTCTCGGGCATCTGAAAGAGAAGGTAGGATCCCTGTTTCTATGCCACTGAGCACTAGTGGTAGTACAACAACATCTAGTAATCCCTATGTGTTTCTGGAGGTTGGTCCAGAACATATAACTGTGAACAGCATCTCAGCTCATGTTGTTACCACCACAGAAAGACGAATGGAATCAGACAATGATAATGATGATGCCTCAGTGGCAGCAGGTATGAATTGAATGTTTATATACAATGAGATTTTATAAAAGACCATATATGGATCAGGCAAAGGTTTGTTAAGCCTGCATTTTGCTAATCAAGGGACATAGACATCACTTTTCTGGCAGTGATAGTGTTTCGCTGGTCATTGCTAACCAGGCCACTGACACAATTTTCATGCTTAAGTGACTTGAATTTTCAACCATATGCTCATTACTCCGTCAATATTGTAGATCCAATTTCACAAGTACTCATGAAAATTACTGTGAGAAACCAGCTCGGCAAGAGTAACTCAGCCATACCAAATGTAGGTCACTGACTTAATTTGCTTACCTGCATGATCTTTGTATTTTCATATTTTGTTTGTTGTGCCCTCATTATCTGGGACTTTATTTCACTTGCACTTATGAAAATTGAAATGTAGATACATCTTGGAAAGAGTAACTCAACATTGTTGACCCATTTTACCTATGTGATGTAAAGGTATGATGTAAGTAAGTAGATAGAACCAGGTCATGAGCTGGATGCTGCATAAAGGCTCTAGCTTGCACACGCCTGCAATACACCCTCAATTCGTTTACATTTGTGAAAATTATATGTGGTTGCATCTAAATAAGAGTAAGTCGGCCATACAGAAACTAGATCACCGTGACCTAAGTTGCACATTCGAATGACTTTTGTATTTTAAGCTATTCATTTGTTATGCCCTCTATATTTTTGATCCATTTTGCCTACATTCACGAAAATTGATATTTCAGTGAAACTAAACTGCACTAAAACTGAGTTAATATTTGTAGAGCTTTGCTTTTCATTGGTACACTGTGGCTGTTCTTGTGCTTCCTAATAGCTGATACAAATGTTCTTACATTTGAAAATTAGATTATAATGTGAAATCCTTTCCAGAATTTATTGTGATATGCTATCTTTGTGTAGTTAATGATTTTAGCATTGATGAAATAAGATAGTTTATAAATTTTTTTCTCATCTCAAGTTGTGCATTAAGTGTAAATTTGGCGCAAACACATTTTAACCATTTTAAGAACGTAATATTTGTTGGTTGCATCAGATGATTAAATCTAGACTTGATAGATACACACTGGCATGAAAGAAAGATAAAGATAACATGTAGTTAAAAGGATAAAGATTAAGGCCTGTAGGTAAGTCAGCCATATAGTTGTAGATGAAAGCATGCATTTTGAAGATGCATTTTTTCAGTTTTAATTTGTCCACAAATAGCAACAAAGAGATATGGCAGTATTCCAAACATATGTTTGTGCAAACCAACATTAAACATCATTCCATTATTTCTTTACGTGAAACATTTATATTAGCCTATTGTGTTTGTAATGTTTGATACCAGCTATTATTCATGCTTAATCAGTCCATAATTGTTATTCAGAATTAACTAAAAGTAATATTGTAAAAATTACAATTAATAATAACATTCTTAAAAGATATAAGTAATATTTTTGCCTAAAATTTATTATACAGAAGAAAACAAAAGCATAAAACTTGCATGTAAAATTACAGTCAGCTGAATTCTTAATATCACTGTTGTTGGTTTAACTTGATAAATATAAATTGTTTTTGTTCCTTCATCCCCAGAGTATATATCTGATGCCTTTCTGGTTATCAGGCCTGAAAATTCTAAAATATATAGCTTTTGTCTGATACCAGATCTAAATATTCTAAAATACATAGCTTGAATCTGATCATCAGGCCTGAAGATTCTAAAATACATAGCTTGAGTCTGATCATCAGGCCTGAAGATTCTAAGATACTATTTTGAGCCTGATCATCAGGCCTGAAGATTCTAAAAAGCTTATCTTGAGTCTGATCACCAGGCCTGAAGATTCTAAAATACATAGCTTGAATCTGATCATCAGGCCTGAAGATTCTAAAATACATAGCTTGAGTCTGATCATCAGGCCTGAAGATTCTAAACTATGTAGCTTGAGTTTGATCATCAGGCCTGAAGATTCTAAACTATGTAGCTTGAGTTTGATCATCAGGCCTGAAGATTCTAAAATACATAGCTTGAGTCTGATCATCAGGCCTGAAGATTCTAAACTATGTAGCTTGAGTTTGATCATCAGGCCTGAAGATTCTAAAATGCTTATCTTGAGTCTGACCATCAAGCCTGAAGATTCTAAAATAAGTAGCTTGGGTCTGATCATCAGGCCTGAAGATTCTAAAATACATAGCTTGAGTCTGATCATCAGGCTTGAAGATACTAAAATACATAGTTTGAGTCTGATCATCAGGCCTGAAGATTCTAAAATACAGAGCTTGAATCTGATCATCAGGCCTGAAGATTCTAAAATACATAGCTTGGGTCTGATCATCAGGCCTGAAGATACTAAAATACGTAGCTTGAGTCTGATCATCAGGCCTGAAGATTCTAAAATGCTTATCTTGAGTCTGATCATCAGGCCTGAAGATTCTAAAATACGTAGCTTGGGTCTGATCATCAGGCCTGAAGATACTAAAATACGTAGCTTGGGTCTGATCATCAGGCCTGAAGATTCTAAAATACGTAGCTTGAGTCTGATCATCAGGCCTGAAGATTCTAAAATACATAGCTTGGGTCTGACCATCAAGCTTGAAGATTCTGAACTGCTTAGTTTCTTGACAAGGCAAGGAGATTCTGAAATGCTTTGCTCGAGTTTGAGTTTCTTCTCACAGAAAATGAAAAGTGATGTTTGAAAAGTAAACTAGATTTTGCTTGGGGCTGTTCCAAAATCAGTTGTAAGGGGATGGAGGGTTAGGGTTAGAATGAACTTACTTAAATTCTCCACCAGATTTCAGTTGGAATAATCAGCGAAAGAAACACTAAAAAAATATCAATCCTAATTGGGCCAAACACATATTTACAAAACATCTCCTTGCAAACTTGAAGTGATTTCAGTTTTTCCAAAACCTATATCAGACGATCTTATCTCCATTGTTTAGAATAGTTTGTTTCTTATGAATGGCACTATTGTATATTTAGTTCTGTTGACCTTTTTGTTTAGGAAAAGTGTATCTGCTCATACAAAGGGACATGACTCTGATTTTAAGACCATGAATAATGATTAGACTTAGAGTGGTTACCTCTCTTTACATAGCCTGTTTAATTTGTTTAATATGTACACAGGCATGTGCAACTTCATCCAGGGCACAGGCTGGATACACAATTTTTAAAGCCACACCCTAAGATGTAAATAAGTGGACAAAATCAGGTCATTGGTCATAGGTTGCACATGCCCGACATAATACAGAAATATTTCGGTAGAAAATGTTCATAAAAGATAACACCATAAATATTTTCTTACAAAATGCTTTATGAATATTTTTTATCAATTCTATGTTCAAAGATCAAGAGTAGAAAAATCAGGTTAAGTTTTTTTATGGATATTGGTATTAGCTCATGATCTTTTAAAGGAAATTTAAGTTGGGTACGTCATAATTTATGTTTTATATTCATCTGTTTGATCCTTTTTAATGAAACTTGTTACCCAACCTACTGAATAATTAGTATCCTCAAAACTTTGAGTCAGAAGTAATCACATAATGCAAGAGCTACATTTTTAAGGTCCCTATGAGGATACAAACATCACCTTGAGAGCACTGTAACAGTAACAATTTAGTTTTTCCTTGAAATATCTTTAAAATATCATTAAAAAAATTCCAATCAGTTTTCACAGTTCATTTAATTATAGCAATTATGTTGGACCACTTTTTTATTGTCAGGAACTTCAGTGTCTGACACACATACAGGAAATACCAGTACAACGGCTACCACAGCAACCAGTACAACAGAGACACCAGTTCCTCCAGAACTTATCCCTCAGTTGTTGCAATCAATAGCACAATCAGCTGGCTTACCTCCACAAGGTATATATTAGTTAAAGAAGCCTTTTGTATGTTTTCCTACTTTTTCTTACTTTTTTGGTGACCTTTTTTTAAAAAATTATTTTTGTTTTATCTGGCCATAAGACCAAGTGAGCTTACAGCATGGTTGTGCCTATTTCAGCTTGTGTTGTCTATCAACAAATGATATTTTCATCTTCTCAAACTTCACTGGATCAGTTTCAACCCAGCCTGTCGGTTAGCATTCTGGTATGAAGTCCTCATACATATATTGTCTCTGATCTTGTTTACATAGATTCTGCCCTACAGCAGTTGATCCACCTGCAGACTTTAGCATACATGCCAACCATGATGCTTTTGGCGTAATCATTACGTTTTTTTTTCAGAAACTTAAGTTTTCTGCTAGGCTGCATATGGATTACGCATTTTGTTGCATTAAAAAATAAAATAAAGATAAAGCAATATTATCATCTCATAAAAATTTGAGAATATTCTTAAAACAGTGACTGCCGCGTAAGAATAGCACAAATGTATTTTCCTTATTTGCTATTTATAGCAACTGTATATTACCCCATTTCCAAGAAAACAAATGGGTTTCTTCAAATGTGAAGTTAGCTTAACAGATTTGTTTTATTGATAAGATGATAGTTAGTGAACCAGACTATATTTTTAAAGAAAATGGCACCAGATGTTAAGTGAAATGCATTATGGTGTGAGTTGGGGATGTTATATGATGGAAAATGTTGGAGCAGATGGATCTTTTCAAACTTCAAAACATGTCAGATCATAAAAGGTGACAAATGAGTACTGCTTTACAAACTTTAAAAGAAGAAGATGAGAGTAAAGTAATACAGCACTCTGGGTACCTGATCACGATCATTGCAGAATTCCAGTTGACCATCAGTCAGCGAAAGTTACACATGTAGACCTGTTGAAGTGAGTGCTGAATATAAAGAATTTTCAGTATATTTTGTGTTTGTATTCTGGTTCTAATCCACATGGATTTTGCCCTTTGTGAAAAGAATTTTGACCAGCTGCAGAACCAGGTAAATTGTAAAAATGCATCTTTTCTTATGTGCTGTAATTCTGGCATGTAATATAGACTACACTTTTCATGCCCAAATTACGCTTTTTTGCCACTTATAATAGCATTAATTACACCTATACCTCTTGGGAGGTTGGGGGTTGGCATGTATGTGTTAGACCCAGATCTGGCATTACATAATATTCTAGCAGATCTAGATCTGTGGAGTTCGTTACAACTAACCAGTAGAAGAAGCAGCACGGACGATGATATGCAGGTGCATTAGGTTACATTGTTGCATTGTTGTTTGCAGTTGGACCCAGACTTGTACACAAGTACGTATAGTATTTTGTCTGAAATTTTTTCCTACTTTTCTGACACTGTTGTATAGCCAGCCTTATCGGAAGGTGATCATTTTGGTGCTGGCATTTATGTCTTTATACTTCTTAATCTGTCCATTCCCACACTGTATAGCCAGCCTTATAGGAGACTTGACATGGTGATGAATTTGTACACAAGTACATATAGTATTTTGTCTGAGACAGTTGTATAGCCAGGCACATCAGAAGCTTGGTATGGTGATCATTTTGGTGTCCATATGTCTGTTAATCTGTTCGTTCACACACTGTTTATACAGCCATCCATTCCCACACTGTTTGTATAGCCTGACTTATAGGAAACTTGACATGGTGATCAATTTAGCTTCAGTATTTATTTCCATTTGCCTGTCAGTCTGTCAATTCTCACACTGTTTGTAAAGCCTGCCTTATTGAAATCTTGACAAAGTGATCACTTTGGGTTTACACTAAAAGTTTTATTGCCTCTCAGTCTGTCCATTCCCACACTGTTCATATAGCCTGCCTTATTGGAAGCCTGACATAGTGATCAGTTTGGTGCCATTATTTATGTCTAGTTCACTGTCAGTCTGTCCATTCTCACACTGTTAGTATAACCGTCTTATTGAAAGCTTGACATAGTGATCACTTTGGGTTTACACTAAAAGATTTGTTATGATGTCTAGTTTGTCGTAATTGAAAATGGTGCCACTTGGATGTTAATATTGCCACCATCTTGAAAAGCTTGTTATAGATACTCCTCCATCTTTGCTAGCCAAGGTTCCAGTATGTTAAACCTATCTACACCATGACAGATCGATCAGGTATTTCAATGCTTTGTTCTGTCAACATCTGTTGGAATTCATGAGTTGCTCTCCCTTAATATGTAATGCCAACTAGCCAGTATTGTGTAACAGTGTTGTATTGTATGTCAAATGAAACAGTGGAAGCAACTGACTTCAAAAGTTACTTTGTAAGTTAAACATCGAAAATATGACCATGTGCTAGAGAGAAGCCATTACAGTAGTATTTGAGGAAAAGGATGTATTTGTACAAACATGTACCGGCCGTGGAAAATTGCCTGTCTACAAGTCCATTCCCAGTTGTATGCTTCCCTTGTCTCAATCATGTAGAAACTGTGTTCAGATTTGAAACCTTTATTTTGATTTGATGTATTGGCTTGCTGCCACATCCAATGAAATTCACAGACCTGAAGCAGTGAAATATCTGATTAATCCATTAAGGTGTAGATAGGATACATTGGAACCTTGGCTAGTGAAGATGCTAATCCTCCTGAATTTATAGTTGTGTAGAGTGGGGTTTTCACAGAAAGACTTTGTATGATGTCAAGTTGGCCCTAAGTGAATATGGCCAGCTCTGACGACTAGTACCAACATCATGAAACTTTGTGAACACTGCTCCTTCTTAATGGATGGCCATATTGAAATGGGGTCTTTGCCGATGGACTTCTTATGATGTCTTGTTGGTCCTAAATGAAAACATTTGACATTCAAAATGTGGCAGTATTGAAAACACTATTATCCCAACTTCTGAACGAATAGTCTTACTCACATTGTTTTTCTTCTTTAAATACGTTACCCAATCATAATACCTTAGGGGAGCTACTGTCTCACAAATGTAGCCCTCCCAGATACTACTTTTACCTAAAGGGAGCTTAAAGTTGTCTGCTAACCTATGTGGCAGTTGGGCAGAGTGATCTCCCTATAGGTATGAGACTTGGTGGCAAAGTCAAAGAACGTGTCAGTTACTACTTCCACTTGTTCCAAGAAGCCCGATCGTCACAAGAGACCTTGCAAAAGCCAGAATCCACATGGAAAATAATCCATTACAGGTTGGAAGACTTTTTCCACCTGTAAGGAAAGTATACTCCATCAATATTTCCAACTTTTTCTTTTCCAGTCATGACAGAGTTCTGTCATTAGAATTAGCTAGCACTTTGTCATCGTCACAAATTTAGGTACTTGCACAGGGAGCCTAAGCAACTTCACATTCAGTTCAGGCTATAATTATGTTGTACAGGCAAGTCTTTAGCGCTTATAAAAACTCCAAATATATGTGTATTTCCTTTTCAAACAGGTACATAGCAGTGAGCTTCTATTACAAGGCAATCATAGGGTCTGGGCACCAGCTTCAGTGTGTTTTGCTTGTTTAGGTGGTCTGTGGGACTTATTCCTTACAGGTAATTGCCTCATGGATATTGTAGCACATACTTTGTATGTGTCTATAATGGTGCCTCAATTCCCTTTTATGTGAAGGTTTTTTGTGTGTATTGATGACACTTATGTACATTTCTGTATTGCTTCCACTCTGGCCCGACAAGTACAGGTCAGCTTTCTATTCACGGTTTTCTCAGTCGTGTCCAGCTCATGCATGTTTCTATAGGCGATACTTGAGTCATGTTTATCTGCATAAGCATTCCATCATGTTTAAAGTGCACTTAGTCACTCACACAGGTGGCCTATGCAACTTCACAAGATAGGTTCGGGCTACAATATTTATATGTGTGCATGTCTTTATGCCCTTAAGAAACTCCTTATTTCTGTATGATTCTGTCACTTCTGGTACATACAGATGAGTTTCCTTTACCACTGCATCCCTAGCCTTGGAATGCCATGACTCAATGATTCTACATGTACATGCTGTCCTTGACCTTTCCTTGGAATGCTGTGCTTCAATGATTCTACTTGTACATAGTGTCCTTGACCTTTCCTACAGGTATCATTGTAATTGAGATTGTCTGCTATCTCTTTTTTCCAGGTAACCATCATTTGGTATAGCTCTGTGTCCACACTTTATTCTAACATCACATGTGCAGGCACACAGGTTTATACTTCCTCCTTACAGGTGGTTTTGTCATTATATTTTACCTGTATGCTTAATTATTTTATTAGATGTTCTATTATCAGTTTCTGGGTCAGCTTTTTAAGATTTTCCTCTGCATCAACATTGCATTCTAAAAGAGGTGTAGGGCTACAGTTTTTTCCATTTTGCTCCATTTGACTTACAGATTAGAACTATAGGCAAAGCGCAAAGCACACTGCTCAGGATGAAGATGTCACCAGTCTGCATGCTGTCTTTTCTGAGTGTGAGAATTTCTGTTGGACAAGGGAGATAAATCAACATAACCTCCAGCGCAGAAGTGCCAGACATTGACATGCCCTGAAACAGCTCCAGCACCCAAGTCACCACAACAGGACTCATCATTTTTGGCAACTTCTTCTACCTTGCTTCCTTGGGGTTTGACTTAATTACTATTGCAGAACAGCGAGGGAACAAGCTAACAAACAGCCAAATTCCCTCTCACTTAGCAGACATACAGACAGGTTACATAGATCAACATCCCATAACCTGTCCCAAACTGATGACCCTAATGATATCCTCCCCACATGGATAGCCTATTTCCTTTACTACTGGCCTAGGCCATATACTGGGGATCATGAAGGGCCAAATCATCAATATTACAGGCTCAATCACTAACAGCCTGGCTTCCAGTATCTTGAACTCGACTTTTGCAGACATGTGCTGGAACCAGTCTAACCCACATACCATCTTGAGACACTCATTTGGCATGATGCCATGAATAGTTCCTCATGCT
Organism: Megalonaias nervosa; assembly: GCA_016617855.1. Lineage (NCBI taxonomy): Eukaryota > Metazoa > Mollusca > Bivalvia > Unionida > Unionidae > Megalonaias > Megalonaias nervosa. The sequence goes on along the minus strand of JAECUM010009507.1, from coordinate 96,211 downwards.
GCAACTGATGTCGTTTCGCAAATTCTCCTCACTCTGCCATGATAAGAGTCTCTTTTCTCGATGACAGTCTCGAGGTGATAGTTTCTAATTCAGTGCATTCTATGAGTTTAGTGAGAGACCTTGTCACTCATCCTCAACTAAGTTTCAAGCATTACAGGGGGCCTTAGCCTCACCTCATGCAACCAAGATGATGTTGCTTGTTCTTCAGTGTTGTCATCTATTCTACACTATCCAATGGCAGCCTTCTGAGCCTCCATTCAGGATGTTTTCTACCTTTGACCCCCAGACTTTTGTCTTCCTCCCACTCCATCAACAACCTGGACCAGAGCTCCAGCATCAGTTGATCTTATGACAGAACAGAAGACTCTGCCTTCAGTTATTGCAGTTGGGGAGAGTTGCAGACATTTTGACCCACCTATATCATCAGTTTGCCAGTGGTTCTACCTTTGCCACACACCAGTCTTTCATTTTGAAACCCAGCAGTTGACAGTGATATGCTTTGGGGATGACAAAGCCACATGTGATACGTATGGACACTCAGCAGTTAGTGCGCAATATTGTTGCTGTGGCTTTGATGTTGGACTTTCGTCTCTATGGCTGTCTTTCAACAGGCGAAACATAGCTTATCTTTTTACACTCCGAATACCTCAGGGCATGCATGGGAGTTGGTCTCAAGAATAGCCAGAATACTGAACAGAGCCGCTGTACACCCTTTGGCCATTGACATAACTGCAGCTATAAATATACAGTTGGTGGAACCAAACTCAGTGCTCTCTTCCTGTACTTTCCTGAAGGACCATTATAACATACATGTCAACCATTATGCTTTTTGGCGTAATCATTATGCTTTTTTTCACTAAATTACGCCTTACGCCTAAACATATATGGATTACACAATTTAGGTATATCCCCCTTCCAAAAAAAATAAATAATTTTTCTTGTTTTTATTAACATCCCATTAATCCCACAGACTATATTCTAGAAAAGATGGCTTCTACGTAACTACGATATAAGAGGACGCTTGTCCATAGATTTTTGCATGAACTTTCCTAACAGTTATGTTCTATTTATAGCGGCTGTCCTATTTCCAAGAAACATGCTGGTTTCTACTTTCAAACTTTTGACCTCGGTTTCTATTTATAGCAGTTGTATGGCTTAATGAGGAGAGAACAGACTGGTTTTCTCATTTTTGATTTTTACTCGCAGATTCTTTGTTTTAATTCATATTTGGTACAGAACCAGTCAGTAGGATATTTGGCGCTAAAAGTCAGTCGGATCTATTCAAGTCAGTGTGTGTGCTAGAGCAAAAATGTTTTCAAATAACTTCACAGATGGATTAAATAAAGATGAAAAAACAGATTCAGAGATGAATACATAACACATCATTCCATTCTAGGGAAGGTTCACGCCCATTGCAGGCTGTGTGGAAAGGATTTTAACATTATTCATGGTGGTAAATTTGATGTGGAGCAACACTTGAAAACAAAAGAAAGCTTGAATTATACTAACTCCAGTACTAAGGTAACTTTTTTTTTAACTTCAATCATATCACTTATGCCCCTTGGTTCTCAGTGGAAACACTACAGCACATTTGAATGCCACATATGAAGGAGACTTCGCCATCAGTGTGGATTTAAACAGTGCACACCTTCATGTCCTTATTCAAAGGCTTCCAGGACGTTCCTGCGATTTAATGCAGGGCACTCCCATTGGGGCTCAACATCAGCCCCAGGGTCTTCATTCATATGATGAATCAAGTAATGGCACATGTCCAGACCATTTCAATGGTGCAAAATCAAGTTACCTGGAAGACATCTGCAGAAACATCAGTGAGTTAGATCTAACAAGACGTGATAACCCTTGTTATCAATCTGGACTTCTCGTCAACAAGAACAAATCCAACCTAGCACCATGTCAACAATTTTTTCACCTAGGCATGGAGTTCAATACATGAAAATATATTTTATCTCCCTCAGGATTGGGCATGAAAATCCAAACTTTCAAGGAATTCTATCCACACTGGGAATTCCTTTGCCTACACAACAGTGGACCTCATGATCCTAGATCTCCATCTTACACACCCATTGCATTGATTCTTCTGCCTGAATGGAGTCATAAGTTTGCCAACTGGACCATCCTCTCACTATCTGCACCAAATTGAGGCACCATCTCTGGAATTTTGGGGTAACCTGACTTGGCTCTCGGTGGATATACATCTAACAGTACAACCACGCGAGATTACAGTCTGTACCTATATACTAACGGAAGGCTGGGGAGTCCACCTTCTGCCATACTTTGGGAAACCAGCGGTGCATGCTTTCCCCCAGGAGATGACGGCCATAGTGAAAGCCTTTCACTGGTGACAGGAATTTCTGCATGGCAAGGGAGTTCTCATTCTGTCCACAACAGTGGTGACTTATCTCAAATGACAAGGAGTAGCCAAGTCTTACAGTGGTAACTTAAGACACACAGCAAGGAAGAACCAAGTCCCAAAATCTTTGTGTCCTGGTGTGGGACTTTCTCAAGTGGTGTTGTCAGTAACAAATCCACGTACAGGTTCGCCATATTCCAGGACTCCTAATATACTTGCAGAATCTTTGTCCCGGAACAATCAACTAATACAGACAGAATGGTCTCTTCATCCCTCAGTTTTCTTTCAGATATGTACCCGATGGGACCAACAGTTGGTGGACCTCTTTGCAACAAGATATTATACCAACTCCCAACCTTTGTATCTCCAGTCTCGGACTCAAAGCCTGGGCAGGCAATGCTCTGTCAATAGATTGGAAATGGATGCATAAGCCTACCATCCAACACCTCTGATTCCAAAAGTAATACAGAAAGCAAGAGAATTAGAGTGTCATCTTATCCTCATTGCACTGCTTGGATGGGAGAAGTCATGGATCAGTGATCTGATCAATCTTGCAACAGGAACTCCTTGGAGACTTTGGACTTTCCCTTATCTACACAAACAACCATGACAGCAATTGTTTCATTACTATTCAGAGCTATGGAACTTACAAGTCTGGCCCTCAGAATAAACAATTCTCACGACCAGTCATGGAGAGAATCGCTCTGGCAAGAAGACCCTCTGCTGAGAAAGTATACAAAGGCAAATGGCATGTTTTCACCCAGTGGTGCACAAATGAAAACATCATACCTCACCAGGCATCTGTACCATAAATAACTAACTTCTGTGACTCTTCATAGAGAGAAAAGTTCACACCAAGTATGATAAAAGGTTACCGCTTCATGATCGCTGACACCTTTCATTATCATGGAAGAGAGGATATCAGACAAACAAGGACTTATTCGACCTACTCTTTAACTTAGAGTATACATGCCCAAAAACATTTGCCTTATGCCCAATGCAGAATGTATCTTGAAAGTTAACTGGCGGAACAAGACATATTCAAAACACTTTCAAGGGCGTCCCTGGCACTCCTTTCCTACAAGACCTACTTCCTCATGGCATTAGTGACAGCAGGCAGAATTAGCGAAATACATACCCTATCAGCAGACCCAAATTTCATGCAATTCTGACAAGATGGGTCAGTCTTACTTATGACGGCATCCTCTTTCATCGCCATGAACCGCATTCCTTCTGCTGGTAACCAGATTTTTTCATCATGGACACATCAGTTGAAGGCCACCTACAAGACCCAGTTCAGGCTTTGAAGTGGTACCTTAATAGAATAGAGCCATTGTGTCAAGGGAGATCACACCTCTTGCAACCTCTCGAGACAGGAGCGGAGGATAAATCAACACAGACTATCTTGTTCTGGATTAAATGGGTTATTCGCTCAGCCTGTTGGGAGAAAACCCCAGCTCAAATGATCTTATTATGCATTACAGCTCATGAAGTTAGAGCAGTTGCCACCAGCCTAGCATTCGACCAGAAGTTTTCGCTAATTGACATCATTCATGTTGTGGGATGTAGTTCAGAGTCCACATTCTGTAGCTTTTATCTCCGAGATCTGTCATCCCAGAAGGCCCAATTCAATCTGGTAGGATCTATATCTGCAGCTCAAAAGGTCATCCATCCAGGAGGATCGACATCTTATTAAGATGCGGCTTCACGACTTCCGCTGGATTTGTGGGGGTGGGTGGGAGATTTTTTACCCTATTTGAAATGCGCACCTACAGATAGAGTCCCCTCAAATCAGGTTACCTAGAAGCTGTCTCACATACCTTAGGGGATCAGAAATGGTATCTCCAGTATAAGGGGATGTACCTCCCTCCACCTCTTATCTGTTCTCCATAGGTATTATGATTGGGTAACATATTTAAAGAAGAAACCAATTTTTCCTAGTAAAATATGTTGCTTTGAGAATACTTACCCAATCACAATACACATACACCCTTCAGGCCTCCCCGCAGTTACATTCACAGAGAGCGTGCCTTCTGCTCCAGTAGTAACTGACATGTTCTTAGACTTTGCCACCAAGTCTTATACCTAAAGGAAGATCACTCTGCCCGACTACCACATCGGTGAACAGACAACTTTTAGCTCCCTTTAGCTAACAGTAGTAACTGGAAGGGCTGTATATGTGAGGTAATAGTTCGCTTAAGGTATTATGATTAGGTATATATTCTTGAAGAAACAGTTTACTATGAATAGGTTTTCACTAAAAGACCTTAAATCATACATGGTTACGAGAAAGTTAATCGTGCCACTTTGACATCCAACATGGCCATCTTGAAAATCTTGTTACTGGTTCTCCTTCTGAGTAGATGGCCATATCAACATGTGATTTTCTCTAAATGCCTTCTACTGGTGTTTGGTCTTAAATGTCGTCACCATGGCAGTCATCTTGCAGACCTGCCAACCCTTATGATCTTGCAGGAAGTCTTACAGAAATTGCCCCTTAAAATATGGACTTATGGAACAAAAGCACAAATTTTTGAAAACCCCCTTGTTGCGGTAAAATCTGGATGCTGGCTTGGCCGTGTGATTTGGATCTGGGTTTTACATTACATTCAGTGGAGTTGGTCAGGGAGCCAGACTATTTTTACAGGAGTACCTCAGACACTTTAAACTGCATGTATTTTGTAATGCAGTATGTCTGCATGATCAAGCTGTTGCTGATTAGAATTGTCTAAAAACGACTTCCACCAAGTGATACATGTTCAGGACGACAAACGTCTTAACAAGGTTTTATAGTACAGAAGAATAAAAAGAAATGTTCAGATTTTTGGGGAGAAAAGCAGGAAGGGCAACAGTTACATTTATTGATATGTATTGATTTGAGTATATCACATGGTGTGAAAGATGATTGCCATCACCACGTGAAATTGAAAAAAGAAAGCTAAGGATTACATTAAGTTGAGAGAGAGCAAGAAGCCATCGAGTTCCATAGGGTATAGGGTTTAGAACTACAGTTTGAAAAAATACTGGAGGTAATTAAGGCCCAAGTATACTTTACAAACTCTTTAGTTCAACACAATGTTTACTGTCATTGCGTCACTCTTGAATCACACTTCTGGACTTTTAACTGCATATTTTCCAGCTTTCAGTAGCAGTACATGATATTTTGCTACACTTTACTGAAAACTTTTCAAACTTTGGAAAAAAAAAGAATTGACTGCCTTACAGAGAAAGTCTTGTTACGGTTGGCAAGTCTGATCTTGTTTTCACTACTCGTAAATGGCTGCTCATATCTGCATGGGGTTTAAAAGTTCAAATTTTAAATTTTAAAATTATTAAAAGTTCTCATGGAAAGATAAAAGATTGCAAAAAATATTTAAGTTTGCAATGTGGTAAAGATCACTTTAGTTTGAATTTATTTTGTGCATGATAATATTTGCAATTTCTACTGGAGACTAGTAAATGTCGAGGTGTGCTATGCTGTCATTCATTACAGGCTTGTGCTTCACTGAGTTTTAAACAAAGTGACTTGTACAAATGATTTTTGACCAGGCTTTGAATTTAGTTGCATTCTGATGAACAAATTGATAATCAGCACTTGTAACATTGATATGGTCAAAGGTCTTGACTCAGTACAAGCTTGTGAACATGACAACACAAACAGGTATAAAGGGATTTTTATCAAACCCTTATTTGACAATATCTGATGAATTTCTTGAATGATGCCACTTAAATAACTTGGTCTTTTGCATTAAAGAATATTTAATTATAGATTTAACCCAGCTTAGCATGTGGGTATATGCTGACATTGTCAGAGGCAAGTTGTGTTATTTTCTATGAAGGTCATGTTATGACTCTATGGTCTCAAACTAATTAATTGAAAAAAGCAAAACCAATAAGTTTTGTAAAATTCAACAAATAATTTATTTCTTTATGATATAAGGTAAAAATTTAAAAGCAACTTACAGTATTGTGAATTAAATCCTGAACAGTCCTAAAAGTTCAGTCACAAGTCCAAATGTATAGAGTATTACAAATGAATTCCAGTGGTGTTCCAAATAAATACTAATCTTGAATGTGCTGATGTGCCAACAGTCTTAAATGTGATAATGTGCCAACAGTCTTGATGTATTACAATGATATTATCCAGAATGTCTTTAAATGAATTCATAATAATTCTAAAATTGTGATTTAGTCCTAAAGCCAATGAGATATTTTTAATTCCAGTGAATCATTTAATAAAAGATTCCTCTCAAATTAAATCTGAAAACAACTAAAGTTAACAGTTGGAATGAATAATTCTGATGTAAACAACCTTAATATAAAAAACATAAGACAAAGTAAGAGAACCAGGATGAGGGCCAAAAGTTCATTTCCAGAACATTATCAGTTGTAGACAAGGTTAAGGCTTAAATTTTAATGAATGAACCTGACAAAGATCAATTAGATCTTGAATTTTCTAGGGGAAATCCAAAGTGCTGAGCTCAAATCTAAGTCAGCATATTCATCTGCAAGTGATTATTATCTCAAAATATAACCTACAGTCATAGACAAAAATTTGTTTACAAAATGACCCTTATAATCTGCAATCATGGACAAAAGTGAATCGCACAGTACAAATTAAGATATATATAACAGCCAAAGAATTTTATACAGCATTTACAGCAAGTGAGCATGTTAACTCCGCTGTGTAAGAAAATGTGTTTCTTAGAGAATTTGGTCAGTTACAGTTTCTCAAGAATATCAGACTGAGATTCAGTACTCAGCAGTTGAAAAGATTTTGGATTCCTGGAATTCCTGTTAACCATATCATCATCAGTCTGAGAGACTTTTGTTATTGCTATTACAGCAATAAAAGCATCAACATAACAGTAAGCCTGAGAGTGTTGTTCATATTGCAGAGGAAAGTCTATGTATTATGTACATAAGTCTATATATTATGTACTTAAGTCTATGTACACCACTCCCTCGATAACTCACGCCCTGATAACTCGTGAACCTGCTTATAACGCGGGGTCAGGCATGGATCCCAATTTTTAAACCGGAAAACACAAAAAATTTATCCCTACTGGTTGAACTTGAAGAAAATCGCGATCGAAATTGGTAACGGAAACTTGATATACCGCTCGATTTATCGTCGAAAACGGTAGATAGGACCTGGAAATTTAATCAACATTATGAAATAACAACTTTTAATAAGAAGTCATATAATTCGTTACATTTTCTTTTCAAACGACATTCTTAGTAAACCGCAATTAACAATATTCAAGGACATTTCGATCAATGAAAATGTCACTTTCACCAAGTGGAGGCAGTACTTTAATAAATAAATACCAATTAAATAAATTTTTTATCAATTGAAATTTGTGTTCTAGTTCTATCTTTTAGTTCCTTTTAAGTGTAATCATCATAAATGCGATGTGTCCTCTTGTAATTAAACGTACAATGTGTCAATCTACAGTAACAGCTATGTCCGCGAGCATTTCGCTGAGAACCTAATTAAGTGCCCACCGTGTTTTGATACTGGACTAGCGGAAGCATCTGTTGTATTGTTGCACTAAATAAAAAAAAGGGCCTCCTTTTCTATTATCATGGTAATTAAGTCTTCTGAATCAAATAAAGCAGGTGGAATTTAAAAAAAAGGCAAAAGGCATACAAATCTTACATTCTTAAGAACCAGCGGCACCGGTCATATGTCGGGTAACTCATTTCATTTGATCAATTGAACACTGTGATATATTTTATTGTGTACATATCAAATTAAACTACCTTAAAAATGACCTACTCAATCATAAATGTGATTAAAGATAGCAAGGCAGCCAAGCGAAATGAGTACTTCGTAAAATAATGAGCTTTGTTTCACAGATACGGACTGTTGTCGGAAAAACGAGTTGCAGAGAATTCTTGAATTCGCACATAGAGGTATCCTCAAGCATGATAAGAAGTTTCACTATTACTTTTGCAATGAAATCACGGCATGAATATTTTACTAATTGAAAAATACAAAAATTGAGTTTCGACATAGACGATTGTCTGACGAAATAAATGTTACGTGTTTTTGATAAAAAGGAATCTTGTTTGCTAGTGTATCATCAGTTAGTCTAGTTCCCTGCTTCGCAGACTCCTAGTTTCATGAAATACTATTATACAACACTCCGGGAACCAGACTAATCAACAAAACAAAAAGCCGTGACGTAATACACGAATGTTTTTGCATACCGTGTTTGGTTGTTGAAACCAGTTACAATCATGTTATAGATCTTTCACATGTTGGACATTTTGAAAATAAATGTGATATATAGATAATAACGACCAACTTCATCAGAAAAAGTGCTTTATTGACGATTTTTCTCAACTCGATTATAAAACGAGGATTCAGCCATTGAACAGCCCAGTTCCCCCTCCCCCCAACCCCAACCACGTGGTTTTCTGGATGTCTAGCGGGTTTTCTGGAGGTCCCTCAGTAACTCGCGCCCTCGCTTATAGTGCAGTCTGTGTTTTTGGACCCCAATGTGCACAAGTTATCAAGGGAGAGGTGTATTATGTACTTAAGTGTATGTATTATGTACTTAAGTGTATGTATTATGTACTTAAGTCTATATATTATGTACTTAAGTGTATGTATTATGTACTTAAGTGTATGTATTATGTACTTAAGTGTATGTATTATGTACTTAAATGTATGTATTATGTATTTAAGTCTGTGTATTATGTACTTAAGTGTATGTATTATGTACTTAAGTGTATGTATTATGTACTTAAGTCTATATATTATGTACTTAAGTGTATGTATTATGTACTTAAGTGTATGTATTATGTACTTAAGTGTATGTATTATGTACTTAAATGTATGTATTATGTATTTAAGTCTGTGTATTATGTACTTAAGTGTATGTATTATGTACTTAAGTGTATGTATTATGTACTTAATTATATTATGTACTGTGTATTATGTACTTAAGTGTATGTATTATGTCTATGTATTATGTACTTAAATGTATGTATTATGTACTTAAGTCTATGTATTATGTACAGAAGTCGATATATTATGTACTTTATTTTGAAATATGTAAACTTCTTGGCAAAATTTTTTTTCATATTTTGTTAAAATATTGTATTTTCTCATGTGTAAAATATATCTTTAGATGTGAATATTAACGATTTCCCATCGTGCCATATGACGCATAATTGTGTGTGCATATAGAAGTTGTACAAAGAGAAATTAGCATTTTGTGAGCTTAAGCAATCAGTAGAAACTACATTATCTCTTAGTCTTGGAAATTACTTTTTGCAAAAGTTATTTGCATCACTGCAGTTTGCTCCCTGATGAAGTTATGTCACTTGTACTACTCTGACAACAGTGTTACAAACCAGTGTGCTGCATTGCTCAGTTGGACATGGTTTTGTGATCATCTAGGGTAAATAACTGAAAAAATGTGAAAAAATTAATTTATTTCAACAGAATAGGTCATTCTAAACCTACTGTTCTCTCAGATTGCTTATATTTTGTATGATCAGCAAATGAATACAGTTGATGGATCTTACAAGAGTGGGTGGGTGTATGTGCTGAAGAGTGTTATTAATCTTAAGCTTGGTATATAATTGAAAGAAATGTTCTTCTCCTGCATAAATACCAGATATTTGCCACCTGTTAAAATGTTATTTTTGTACCACAGATGAAATATATCCAGTATTAATATAGAAAAAGAAAATGTCCTTTATGTATTGATGTAGGAAAGACTGAAATTTTCAATTTTTTTTCTTCAGATGGACAGCATCAACCAATGCAAATGAATTTCCTGCCTTTCCAACCAGGCTCTTCTGGTATGTCACCCCGACCCATAGATATTCCTCCTCCTTCATTGAATAGAAGGTACTTTTTTTCGCCATCTGATTTCGCTCCCAACACAGACAGAATTGAATCCCAAAGACGGACTACAGAATTACTAGCTGCATCAATGCAAAATCATCTTGCATTTTCTGAAGATGCAGACATAGGCTTGGAAAGAAGTCCAGATAGTGTTCAGACAAACTCGTCAGCAACTCAGACTAGACCCACTTCAGTGAGTTCATCAGGAGTTCAGACAAGAACAAATCCAATAAGCAACTCTGGAACTCAGACCCCTGGAGGTCAGCATAGGGAAGAAGCATTTGTAATGCCTGGTTTTCCAGGTTTGCCTGGCATGATGACCCGAGGCATTAGACCAGTTGATCCGTATTTGCCCTGTATGTCCAGACACTTCCTGACACAGCAGGCCCGTAACCTGGCAAATGAATCACAACCACAGGTATGTTCTGTTTAATATAAACACAAATAAAAACAAAATTGTATATAATGACTGTTTTGAGGTCCATCAGGAACATAGTCTCTGTATGCTAGTTAGTATGTATTGATTTATTGTCGAATCTACCTTGCCAGAAACTTAATTTAATAATCATTTTGGTATCTGTCTCTCCATTTGTCTGTCCATCCATCCATCTGCATATTTTTGTGGTCATTTTCCAAGTACAGTTGGCCTTTTTTCAAATACAGTTGGCAATAGAATCATCTTACTTCATATGTATATACATCTCGATTTGTACAGCACCATTATACCAGAAGCTCTGGGCTGGGTTTAGCATGCAAGCCCTTTATGCATCATGCATTGTTTGTCATTGCCCATCAAGAATTACTAATTCTTCTCAAAACTTAGACCAGTTTCAATGAAACTTAGCAGAGAGCATCTTGGTTGGAAGCACTTTAGAGTTTGTGCACATGATGCCAGTGTCTGCTATCAAATATTGTATCTTTTACCAGAAATATATTATTTGAAAGAAAACGTCTCAAAAACCATTGCCTAGAATTTGATTAAAACTGGATAGAAAATGGCCTGGTATGAATGCCTTTTAAGTCTACACAGACAATGCCAATTTGCTATCAAATATGGTACCATTACCAATAATGGAAAACATTAAATGACTATCAAAAACTGCTGAACAAATATTTGGCCAATGTTGACAGAAAGCATCCAAACCTTAAGACCTTTCAAATTTTAACAAATGGTGCTGATCTGCCTTCAGATATGCCTGTCATTACTAAAAAAAATTTCTAACCATCTTCTCAATGAAAGAAGCCATACATTATTATTTTTTGGTGCAACTGTCCTGTAAAAATGTTAATTTGAGTATTTATAAAAGATACCCCAGTCATATTTATAGAGGGGGGATGTAGAGTTGTTCATGTCCATCCATCTTATCCCCGTCCATCACAAATTTTGTTTCTGCTAGTAACCTTTGAAGGACTTCATGGATAAAGAAATATTGGTAAAAGGCCTTACATTAAAAAGACTTGGTTCAAGTTCAATTTTCACCTTTCTAAGGCAATATTTTGCAAAGCTCAGACCTGTTTTTTGATTTTGCCTTTCAATTTTATTTCCTATCAGTAACTTTTGAAAGACTTAATTGATTGAAATCAGATTTGGTATTAGACTTTTATCTTCACTGTTTTCCAGTAGAATATTTTTTTTTTTTTTTTTAAGTTATAGCCCATGTTTGACCTAGAACTTTGTCCTTCAGTTTGTTTCCACCTAAAATCTTTTGAAGAACTCTATATATTTAAATCTAATTTAATATGAGGCATAACATTAGGTCAGATTTGATTTTCACTGTTTTCTAACAAAATTTTATGGAGTTGTGACCCCTGTTTAACTTAAAACTTTGTCCTTCAGTATAGTTTCCATTAAGTAAGTTTGTAAATACAATTTAATGGGGGCCCTGAGTGGCTGAGTGGTCTAAAGCTCTCACCGTTACGGATCACTGCCCTCTCACCTCTGTCTCCGTGGGTTTGAGTCTTGGGTTTGGCCAATGTGGGTATGTGAGAAAGCTTGCCAGTAGCTTCTTGTGGGTCGGTGGTTCTTTCTGGGGTTTTCCCAGGTTCTTTGTCCACCATTTATTCTGGCTGCCATGTATAGTCTATCTTGTGCTGAAAAATGGTGTTAAACCCTACAACAACAACAACAACAATTTAATGGCTTGAATTCAGATTTGGTTTGAGACTTTGCATGAAAAATATTTGTTGAGTTTGATTTATTTTCTTTGCCCTTCACCTCATAGCATTTTCTGCTGTGTAGGTTGTCACAACACATGTACAAAAGTTACTCAGTGCAGTGTGCTATAAATAGAACAACTGTTACCTATATGGTCCCATACCAATAGGACACTCTGGAAAATATGAGACAGTGTAGTATAAGTTTATTTCAACCTGAATTTTAATAGTTTTCCTCTTCTTGTACATATTTGTCATGTATAGAAAAGTTTCAGAGGTAAAGTTGATCTTTATTGCAGTATAATTATTATTTTAAAAGTTTGTAATATGCTTTCAAAACACCAGATAGTTAGCTGAGAAGAGCTGTGTGCAACTTTATTTTCTTTACATTGAATTTTCTTTGCTCTTTAAACTGCATTTGTTTTGTTACTTGTTTTGTTACTTTATGTTAATAACTAATGTACAATATATGCTTATTTATATATATATATATATATATATATATATATATATATATATATATATATATATATATATATATATATATATGTTATAATATGATATATTAATTCTAAAGTTTATCATATTTCTGGAACTTAGAGCACAGAAAATAGCAATGCACAACTTAAGTATGAAATGGATGACATCTGGTGTTGACAATTCACAAAAAATAAGGATCAGCATATGATTTGATAACAGAGCTTTAACTTGTATATTATATTTTATAATTATTTTATATTATTTTATTTATCAATTTTTAAATTGACCATTAATGAACTTAACTGCAGTAAATTACTATCTATATAAATGTAACAAGAATGAAAATACTGGCAGATTATATAAAACCAGATAAACTAGAGCAAGAATGGAAACAAATAAAAAATGTAAACAGACAAATAGAATTAAAATTTATTAACAATTAACTAACAAATAACAAGTGATAACAGGAAGACAGTAAATTGGACATATGTAATTAAAATTTAAAAATGACCCACATATAACAGGAGAATAAAAAATAAAAGTATAAAGCAGATAGAGATCTAAACTGTATTTATCACTATTGTGTAATGGGTAAATTAAATACATTAACTTTTATGACTAGAAGATCATCAGTTGAAGTATGAATGTATTTATCACTATTGTGTAATGGGTAAATTAAATACATTAACTTTAATGACTAGAAGATCATCAGTTGAAGTATGAAAGAGCACTATAGCCCTATTCAGTTTCATATTTCAAGAAAACAGTTTAAGAAACTAGCTAGCTGCCAGGTGTAATGCATCAATTATTTCTTGAATAAACTGAAAGTTATTTAGAAAAGGTATGTGATCTGACAGTGTGAATATCAACAAACTGCAAAACTCTTTAACAAAACAAAATTAATTACACATACTTAAAATACAAAATTCACATATTGCGAAATCTGGTGTGGCATCCATCCCTGCACAGATGCACACCACACACTGATGCACCCGTACACTGTTTCTTATCTTACTTGGAGCTGCTTCAAGTGATATCGACAGCGTCGTTTAGGTCCGGAGATGCGTACATTAATGTGACCCATAATGTTTTCAACTTCTACCAGCCCTGGATGATCAATTTCAAACCCAGATCTTTTACGCACCTGTATCCCCCAATCAGATCCCTCACTAGCTCTAATCGGAAGTCAAGATGGAAGTAGTGCTTTTTGGTTTGGCGTTTGGAGGCACATCAATATAAAATGAAGGCGTTTTCAATGGCACTATTCATTAAAAACCAAAACAGGTATTTCCACCGTCTCTTTGAGTTTCTACCCACATCATACTTCATCCGGAGCTGGTCATGAAGGTCTACCCCTCCCATGTATTTGTTATAGTTGTACCCTGTGTGGTTGAGGGACATCCAAAATGTTGGGGCCAACACGCCTTTGAGCTGGGGCCCCAAGTGGCCGAGTGGTCTAAAGCGCTCTCCGTTACGGATCACTGCCATCTTACCTCTGTCTGTGTGGGTTCGAGTCTAAGATTCGGCGAATGTGGATATGTGAGAAAGCTTGCCAGTAGCTTCTCGTGGGTCGGTGGTTCTTTCCATGGACTTCCCGGTTTCTTCCTCCACCATTAATACTGGCCGCCATATATAGCCTATCGTGTGCTGAAAAATGGCGTTAAGCTCCACAACAACAACAACAACAACAACGCCTTTGAGCCTGCATTTGTAATTTTGGGTCACTCAGGGTGGAGATATGGTAAACATTTTTCTTGTCTCTCCAGACTGATGCAGTTAAATTTGTCCCCTCCTTCTGCAAGATTTTGCAATCCCCCCTTTTATTAATTGCCTCTGATTTCTTCAAAGATTTGGGAAGGCCTTTGCGGTTTAACATGACTCTCCTACATGCATACAAGCCATTTGCATGTAGGTCTTCGAACAAATTGATGTATGTAAAAAAAATTATCAAAATATATGTGATGGTTGTAGCCATGCAGGTTGTCTGTCAGCTTAGTTACTACATTGTAAGCAAGGCCATGTTCAGGGTTGTTGTTACCTTGCTTACCAAGATAAACATCAAAGCATGACAGATAGGCAGTCTGAGCATCACAGAGCATCCAAATTTTGATTCCCCTCTTTATGGGCTTTGCAGGCATGTATTGGTGAAAAGAGAGACATCCAGAGAACTTTACAATAGCTTCATCGACAGATACTTCTCTAGACAGATTGTAATACAGAGGGAATTTTTCGCTAACTAGTTGTATGATTGGCCGGACTTTGTATAGCCTGTCAAAGTTTGGGTCATCTCTTGGGGGTTCATTCTCTCTAGCAGACACATGAAAATACTGCTTCTACTTTTGAAACCTGTTGCATGTTAATACATTTTGAATTCCTACATTGCCAATTAAGTTGTGTGAGGACCAATACATAACTGTATCAGGCAAGTAATTGATTCCCATTAAGACATGGATGCCAATATAGGCTCTAATTTCCTCAGGAGTGGTTTCCACCCACTGCGTGTCATCTACCCTCAGTTGCCCCATTTTCCAATTTGCATAGTTATTGGCGTGATTTGAAATATCTGCAATCATTTCAGGTGTGAACAATAGGCTGAAAAAATCAAAAGATGAAGCTATATTAACATGAATTACCTGTGGCATTATTGGCCCTGATGCGCGCACGAATTCATTTACTGTCACATCATTGAAATTGTGTGACCAACTATGGCCTCCCTTGACCTCTACATTTACCGGCTCGGGAGTTCCCATCAAGATCAGACTGCTCTGGTGGCCTAGTGGTTAGAGCGTCCACCTCGGATGCGGGAGGTCGTGGGTTTGATCCCTGGTTGAATCATACCAAAGACTTTATTTTACTAACAGCTGCCTCACTTGGTGCACAGCATTAAGAGGTTAGTGTTAGGACTGGTCGGCCTGGTGTCAGGATAATGTGACTGGGTGGGACATCATGCTACATGTCTGCAGCATGATGCCTCAGTGCTAGACATTGCTATAAACTGCCACACTGCAGACATCATAGTGATATGACGGAAAAATTGTTAAAACTACGTTAAAAATCATAATCACGTCACATCACATCACCCATCAATATCACTCGAATCATCCGAATCTGATGAAGTATAAAAATCTACGTTATCCAAATCGATATCAGAGCCAATATCTGCCTCACTGATGCCTTCAAAGGCAAAAATTTCATCATCTGAACTTTCAAGAAACTACTGAACGAAATCCATTAACTTCATATTTTGAATTATTAGGGTGAATTCAACCCAGTTACTGTTTTTAACTTGCAGATTACAACATTATGTTAAATAGGAACCATGTGATCTAACATCATCAGTATTTCAAACGATGCCTATAGTTTTCAGTGGGGGTATTCCCCAGAGGTGGCAGTAGGAAAACCGTTTAAAAATGGGAGATGTTTACAGTAGGTGTCCAAAGGCGCTTCCATGCGGATGGTGTAGAGGCGTCAAAAGGCGCTTGTATGCAAATCAGGTAGAGGCGTCCAAAGGCGCTTCCATGAGAATGCGATAGAGGCGTCAAAGGCGCTTGTATGAGGTAAAGGGTTACAATTTTATGGAGTTATGTCCCTTTTTTAAATAGAACTTTGCCCTCACTAGCTTTGTATTCAGAGGGCTTCCAAATCATGTTGACACATTTCTTGTAAGATATTTGTTGATCTTGTTTCTTCAGGCCCTCAGTAATCAGAAAAAAAAATGCCACACTTTGCAAATGTGATTACTTGAAATTTATCGTATTTTGTAAGGGTCTGGATAGTGAAGTAGTTAATGAGCTTGCTATGCATCACTGCTGCCCTAAGTTTGATTCCTGGTTTAAACACATATACGGATGGGTAGGTGATTACTCATCCAAGAGCCATGGTTTCCTCAGCTTGCCTGGCTTATTTTTCCAAATCAAAGACCCAGCCATAGCCATTGAGAAAATTCTATATAACTTGTAAGAACTTAGTGTATAAAATCAATGGAAAACAAAGTGTCAGCCTAAAAGTAGGAAAAATTGTGTTGTGAAGTTTAAACCACCTTTGACTAATAAATTTATTCTCCTCAGACTGGTGAGACAGCTTTAGTTGATATGGTGGGGAATCTGATGTTAGGGCTTCTAGGGCAGACAAATCCTCATGCACATGGACATCCTGCTGAAAGTTCCCCAACATCAGCAACACCAACAGAACCACCAGGTGGCACATCAGGTAGAGTCATATTTCCACAACCAGGCTTTCTTCCCAGGGGAATGGGTATGCCTCCAGGGATGAGATACCCCATGTTTATACCTGGATTTCGTGTGGGCATACAAAGAACCCCTGCAGCAGGTAGAGGTCAGTGGTCAACCAGACAATCCACACAGAACCCGCAAGAGCCCCAGTTTGTGAATGATTTAAGGACATTACTTCAGGTATGCTAAATATATGTAGTATAAGGCACCTGACTATAATGAAATGCACCATTGACCACTGTTTTCCTGTTTGGAAAAAATTTTTTAGGAGATGAATAAATCTAGAGTTTTTTCCTATACCATTGATAATTTATCTTAATAAGTAGACTGATTGACATTGGTTTTCAACAGTATTTTACTATATTTGGGAACAGTGTTTTAGCAAGTGAAGTGTGTTTTTATTACAAATTAAGGCAAAAAATGTACTGTAAGAATAAGAATTGAGTTTTCAATTTACCTAAATGATGGCCTAGTGGAAAATACAATGATGTGAACTCTTAATAAGTATTAATAAGAACCCTTCAGGTGAATATTTGTGGCTGTTCATGGCTTGAAACCCTCCAAAATTTATGACATCTTGTCTTTTCTGGTGTGTCCCTGGGCAAGGTGCTTTACTAAATGACCCTCAAGTGTTGGTGTGGCATAAAACACCAGGCCAAACCAATTTAAATTTTTCAGACAAATATATGTGTTCTGTATTTATTATAAATTGGAAAAATGAAAAACTTAGAGCATATATCCTGGGCCCCATAAAATTATTTCATTTTATCCATAATTTGTTGTTACTGTAGTATTGTGCATGCAGAACACTTAAGTGTGTGCATATCACTTATTACTAGCCTTATATTCTTTTGATTCATGCTCATTGCAATCATTTGATACAAATTTTTCACTCAGGATGTTATGTCTGTCCCACTGACCATACTAAATGTATTATTACATCAACTGTTTTGGAAATTTTGACTAGAAGAAATTGCTTGTACTTTGTGATACCATCTCGTGTTTGGTTTGGTTTGGTGGCACAGAAACAAAAGTGGGATAAGTTATTTTGGTGCCAAAACAATTGGAGTAAACTACTTTGCCCAAGGAAATACCATTGTAGATGACCCAGACTGAGAATGTTGATAAACCCATATCATTTGGGTCATTAGTTTGTCAAAGCTAATCACTGAGTCCCTGTGGCATCCCAGACTGTCAAGTTAATCAATGAGTCTCTGCAACATCTCATTTTGTCAAGCTAATCAGTGAGTATCTGTGGCACCCCAATCTGTACAGTTAATCATTGAGTCCCTGTGGCATCCCAGTCTTTCAATTAGTTTGTCAAAGCTAATCACTGAGTCCCTGTGGCATCCTAGTCTGTCAAGTTAATCATTGAGTCTCTGCAACATCTCATATTGTCAAGCTAATCAGTGAGTATCTGTGGCACCCCAATCTGTACAGTTAATCATTGAGTCCCTGTGGCTTCCCAGTCTTTCAAGCTAATCAGTTAGTCCTTGTGATGCCCCAGTCTGTCAAGTTGATCAGTGAGTCCTTGTGGCATTCCAGTCTGTCAAGCTAATCATCGAGTCCTTAAGGTACCCCAATCAGTTAAGTTGCTCATTGAGTCCCTGTGGCATTCTAGTCAGTCCTTGTTAGTCTTTAGTCACTCTTGACTCTTTTAGGGATAATCACTGGTAAATTTACATTTTTAAATAGCTAAGAATCTGTACAATTCAAAACCATTCAAAGATGTAATGTTTGGTGTGCATTTTCTTGTGCTACTCCTAGTTGAATATTTATCTCTCTGTAAGGGTCATCACATAGAAGAGTTCAGGAAAAAGTACCCTATCTCCATGTAAGGGTCATCAGATGGAAGAGTATGAGAACCAGTACCCTATCCCCAGGTAATAGCCATCACATAGAAGAGTATGGGAAAGGTACCCTATCGCCATGTAAGGGTCATCCCATAGAAAAAAAAAAAAAAAAGTACCCTATCTTCATGTAAGGGTCATCACATTGAAGAGTACAGGAAAGGTACCCTATCTCCATATAAGGGTCATCACATAGAAGAGTACAGGAAAAAGTACCCTATATCCGTGTAAGGGTCATCCCATAGAAGAATATGGGGAAAGAGTACCCTATTCCCAAGTAAGGGTCATCACATAGAAGAATATGTGAAAAAGTACCCTATTCCCAAGTAAGGGTCATCACATAGAAGAGAACAGGAAAAAGTACCCTATCTCCATGTAAGAGTCATCACATAGAAGAATGTGGGGAAAAGCACCCTATCTCAATGTAAGGGTCATGACATAGAAAAGTACAGGAAAAGGTACCCTGTCTCCATGTAAAGGTCATTAGGTAGAAGAGTACGGGGAAAAAGTACCCTATCACCAAGTAATAGTCATCACATAGAAGAGTACAAGAAAAAGTGTCTTGTCACAAATAGTCTGTTGAATAATGAATGAGTATTTAAAATGTCATCAGATCTGCACAGTTTGCAGATCGTACATTCCAGTTGAATATTGGTGAAATAATTTTTTCAGTATGACAGTATATAGAGACTGCACAAATTAAGAACAATAAATATGCACAGCTGATTTAGTCAGAATGTAAATTGCTAAAGATTTCCAAAAAGGTTTTGTATGTTTTTTTGACCTCTTCATTTTATATTGCAAAACTGTTATTGTGATTATTAAAATTTTTAAAGCGAATTTCTTTTTCAATTTTTTAACCAGAATTCACAACCATGTCATTGTACATCCACTCTCCTGGAGTTTACAACATTACAGTACTTTTAGGTAACAAGTGTCATCATATCTGTGGCATCATTATGTAACAATGAGTTCATTAGGAACTGCACAAAAATGTTTGATTTCACAAAAGCAAACATCCTTCAATATGAATTGGAATTGTTCTTGTATGTACATTACTTTTACCCATCCATATGCAATACACATTTGTACATAACATGTAACCATCCCCAGACAGTGCAGACTTGAAAATAGCATACGACCATACCCCAGCAGTGCAGACTTGTACCTAATATGTACCCATGCCCAAACAGTGCAGTATTGTACATGAAGTATTCATGTCACCTGGAAGTACAGGCTTGTATTAAACGTATACTGTTCCACAGGCAGACTTGGTGTAACAAGATAACCGGGTTGGATTTTGGATTTATAACAGAACACTTTTGATGGTGATACAAATACAAAGTTTATTGATGAATGACTTGGATGAAAAAAGCATTATGATTAATTTGTGCGTGTATAAGATCCAGATATTGGAGAAAATTAACACAATCCGCATGAACCTAATAATGTACCATAAATGTGAATACAAGTAAATGACCTTACACAGTAAAGGACAAAGGTTAATGATTCACAGTAATTTCACACAGTGAAAGGAATGATGTGTTTTACTCAAATAGTAAAAAATGATGTCTTTACTCGTATAGTAAAATGTATTAACTCAGATAGTGAAAAATGAGGTAATTTACCCAGATAGTAAAATTATGAAAACAAAGGGACAGATAACATACAAAATATCTTTACAGTCCCAAAACACTGGGTATGACAAACCCCAAAATTAGCCCACGGCTAAAAGATTACATGCATGGAGTAACACAAAACACTCCGTCGCTAGCACACTTGGCTACCAGTCACACTGGTCAATCAAGCAGTCAGCATTTCAGGTAGTCACTGACCACCATTCATTTCTTTGGTCAATCAAGCAATCAGTGCCTGCCAATTCGGTCAGCAGTGTCTGATCAACTGCTACTCGACCAGTAACACACTGTTCACTCAGCTCTACGGCTGCTATGGTTCAGCTTTACAGCTGTTATTGTCAGGTTCTATGGTTAGATCTACAGCTGGTACCCTGTTGACTCTGATCAGCTGAAAATAAATCTAACACCATGTACTATGTATGACACAGACATATACGATAACACGTAATGACGTTATATATGGTAAGCTATACAAATTACATTATCGGCACAACAATACAAAGCAATAAACAGGTTCAGAAGTAAACCTACCTGTGTCCGATAAGAATCCTATGGTACTAAACGTTTCTTAAAAATGCAACTTTATCTTGCTAATATAAATCTCTTGCTAAGTCACAAGCAAGAATAGAAAATGTTTGCATTATACTACGTAAGCCAAAGCTACATAGGAAATATGCAAAAATAAACATGATAGTACAATAGTTATAACTTATAATATACAGAAATTAATAAATAACTCACATACCTCTACAGCTGAAGATGTGCAAGACATTAAGTAGACTGCTCACTGACACAACATTCTGTAATGTAAAGATTTAGTCTTACAGTGAGGCATTTATACACAGACAGTGCAGCCATACATTGTCTGTGCACTTGATGTATTTGGTTTTTCCCTTGAATGCACTTTGCACGTGCGGCATAGGATGAACCGAACTCACTGTTTCATAATATTGTACAATATACTTAAATCACTGTACACAAAAAAATGAAACCCGAGTACATGTATTTAATAAATGAAGGGATTTATACAATTCCGTGACACTTGTACATAAGATTTACCTGTCCCCAGGCAGAACAAACTCGTACATAACATCCCCAGACGTTGCAGACTTGTACATAAGATATACCTGTCCCCAGGCAGAAGAGACTTGTACATTGCATCCCAGGCAGTGAACTTGTACATGTAACCATCCCGAGGCAGAACAGATTTGTACATAACATCCTAGGCTGTGAACTTGTACAAGACTTGTACACGAGATATACCTGTCCCCGGGCAGTGCAGACTTGTACATAATATCCCCAGGCAATGCAGACTTGTACATGTAACCATCCCTGGGCATTGCAGTCTTGAATAACATGTCGCCAACCCAGGGCAGTGCAGACTTGTACATAACATGTACCCATCTATGGCAGTACAGACTTGTACATGTAACCATCCATGGCAGTGCAGTCGTGTATATAACATGTAACCATCTCTGGGTAGTGCAGACTTGTACATAACATGGGCAGACACAAATATGAGAGCCATCTGTAGCCAGCTACATTACATAACAGTAATTGTCTTTGATATAATATGTATTAATATAGTATTGCATTCATAAATAAACAAAAAATAAAAGTTTGTCCATGAGAAATGAGGATGCTGTTCTTTTTGGATATTTCACATGCAAAACTACACAGAACAAAACATCACTTAAATTATTGCAGAAATATCTGTAGGTTAGGATGAATCACTGGAATGACCTGAAAGTTCTTTCTAATCTTTCTGTCTTTAATATATTTTTATTTACTGAAATGATTTTTAAAGTGTTTTTATTATGTACTTTAATAAATTAATAATAAATCTAAGTGGCATGTAAACGAATGCAAACAGTACTCAGGTGGAGCAAAATAATCAACACATACAGTACTTTTTCAAACCTGTAGTGCATCAATAGTTGCTATCCTTAGACTGAAATGCTTTGTAATGTGGAATTTAACAGTATGTGTAGCAAATAATTCCATAGATGTAGTTTCACAATATCCCCGATAAAGAAGTACCATCAGGAAAGCTCAATAAAATCGATGTCAACAACATTGCTCTCACAGAACCCCAAAACATAGCTGGTAATAATTTTAAAGGATTAATTTTGGCATGCATGGCTTACTTCTGAAGTGATCACAATTAAACTCCAGAGCAAACTTTTTAAATTAAACAACATCTAGGCTATTTCGTGTGTTGCTTAACAGCACAGCAACACACATAGGTTATTCAGTGCAAAAGCAGTTAGAGTAAAGTGCCATGCCCAAGGAAACACCATGTATAGGCTATCTAAATAAATCCTTAACATTGTGTTAGTACTTGGCATCCAAACTCAGTGTGGTCTCACACCAATCTATATACTAGAGCCAACATTGTAATTGGACGATGTATACGTAATTAAGATAAGTACCAGTGTGGATATATGAAAATCATCTTCAGGTACCTGACTAAAAGGTGGATCAGTCATGAAAAAGACAGAGTCTTGGAAAGGAAAAGTGTTCCTGTTAAATTATGGTGTTTAGATATTGGAAGGTGAGGATCAATGCAGATGGGTGTACAACATGAATTGTGTCCAACCAACTTTTCGATGATTCAAAGTGCCCATTGATGCTGCAACACTGATCATGGAACATAGTCATACACACACCACTCTGGTGGACTAGTTATTAGGGCGTCAACCTTGGTTGTGGTAGGTCATGGGTTCGAACCCAGACAGAGTCATACTCAAGACTTATAAAAATGGTACTAACAGCTGCCTCTCAAGGTGCTCAGCATTAAGGAGTTATTGTTAGGACTGGTCGGCCTGATGTCAGGATAATGTGACTGGGTGAAGCATCATTGTACGTATCTGTGGCATGATGCCCTAGTGCTGTACATGATTGTAAACTGCCACACTGCAGACATCGTAGCGATATGACTGCAAAATTGTTAAAGCTACGTTAAAAATCCAATTCACACATGTACACACAGTCATGCACATGATCTGACAAAGAACAAAGCAGTGAAATCAGTTGCCACATTACAAAGTACATGGGGAGGAAAAACCAAGACAAACTCTACAACATAGAGATGCCAACTCCTCCAATTTTGTTAGAGTAGCTCTGAAAATTAACTCATGCTTCTGAGAAAAGTCAGAATTCAAATCAAAACCAAAAAAATCTGAAATTACTCCTTCACAGAAATGTGTAAAATCATTTGGGTTTTTTTGTATCATAATGTTATGTATATTTAAATTAATTATTTGTTTGTTTTAAATTTTTTTAAAAATTCCATTACATGCTGCTGTAATGTTACTTTGTTTACTGGATTTGATATTGTCCAGAACTGAGTTTAGTTCTGTTTGACCTGACTGTTTTTTTATTTTATTTCACTGATAAACACCTAATAATAGAAACACTTTATCTAGTTTCTGACCTTGATTCAGGACCAGTGACAGTTTTGGTAAACAACTTTTTAAAAATTTTTTTTATTCTTTCTAAGAGTAAGAATAATTAAGTCAAGGCCATACCTGCAGTACGTGATATGAAACATGTGTTTATTGTTACAAACTTCTAATTTTTCTAGAAGATTGACCCTCATCCAGGAATCTGTTTTGCATCTTAAACTATTGTATAACTGTTGTCTTGATAGAGATTTTTCATTTGTGCTTATAAGATTTGACACATTAAGCTGTGTTTTGTTGTGACCAGTTTGAGTTGAATTTTTATTTTATGGAATTCAAGTGATCCTTTTCCCTGGAAATACATAAGTGCTCCTACAAAATTTTTTCTTGGATAAAGACATTTACATGTATTGAAATTTATACGGAATTCAAAACTGGAATAATATTTTCTGTGATTCAACAAAGGATTGTTGACACAGCAACACTTCACAGACTACAACAGACGTCATCACCTTCCATTTTGGATTTGATCGGGACTCGAACTCAGTTTCATTCAGGACTTTTTATTTCTAAGACTTCTATTTTTAATTCTTGGATTATTTTTGGATTTGATTCGTAAAACTGTAAGTTCACTTTGTATTCTGGGGAAATAAGTTGTTTGTTAAATTGTACAAAGCTTGTTGTCTTCACTCGTTTCTGTTACTTTTTGTAAGAGCCTAGACTCGTAACACATAAAGCAGACATCTTTTCTTCATAATTATTAGGAAACATCAGAGCCACTGAGCAAATTGAAATCCCTCGATTCTATTGGTTGGATATAAATTCCTGCATTTTCATTTGTCAGATTTAAAGCTTGCTTTTGGCCCATGTTGTATTTGTTCAGTCATTCACTTCAATGTTTGAGAAAAGTAGTCTTCTGCTGGCTGTTGGAATGTTCTCAAAATGTGATCTCCTGAATTGGATGTGAAACCACAACAAAAAAAGAGCACAAACGAAAAGTTTATGACAGGTATGCAGAAGAATTTACTAGCATCACAGATTGTAGACTTGGTGACAAGTTTACATTTTGCACATGATGTAGGACTGATGTTAAGATAGCTTGTGGTGGATGAACAGATTTGGAGAGATGCACAGAAACTTAAAAACTTAAGAGCTATACACTCTTTCAAGAGAGTCATACCTGTATTCAAAAACATGAAAGTTCTTTTTTGGCTGGAAATGATCTGTCAGTTTTAAATGCAGAAACAGTTTTTAAAAAGTTTCTTGTTAAATATAATCTAATGCTTGCTATTGCTGATAAAGTCAGGCTTATGTTTTGCATGATATATCTATATTCATCTATTGCCAAAAAAGACAGTTGTGTCAGAAAGAAAAGCAGTGCAGTTATTCAAGCATTGGCAAAGAAAGATGTTTTTTGTGTGGCGGAGCATCTTCGTGATGCTCCAACATCAAGCTACTTTGTGATGGAGTACTAATGAAAGCCGAGTGCCACTTATCGAGCACTAAATGCATAACTATTAAGTGTAATGTATGAAGGACAAAGTAGTTGATGGGATTTCACAGAGTTTGTTTTGTATTGGTATTCTAGTGGACATGTTAGATTTATTTTATTTTTCATGGATGTTTTAAAATTATAATAGCAGTGGACATTTCCTTGGATTTTGTGAGATGATTTTTATTTGTATTTATATAAAGTTCATTTGTTAAAAAAGGGTATATGAGGGTAAGTAAAAATAAAACATATAAAACATGCATTTGCATTAAGAGTTTTTATATCCCCAATTATAAATGAATACACCAGATTGCATAATTTTCTGTTCCCCCCCCACTGCTTGATGTGCCGTTGCACTGATGTCACACAGCCATGCTTAGATTTGATATCCTCAGATGCTGGAATATCTGAATGGTGCAAATGGAATTTCACTTGAGGCTACACATTATTTGCCAACATATACAGAGGCTTGTTGAATGTGCACACAAACACAAAACAGCTGTATCTGAATCTGATTACAGTTGGAGATATTGTTATCCCTCATACTCTTGAAACTGCTGTACAAAAATAAGTTTTGTGCTGTTGGACTCTGGAGAAGTTATACATTGTGTACTGGTGTTTGGTAATGGGTTCATCGATTTGATGTGTACTCTGCTTCAAGATAAAATGGATACAACATATCTTAAAGTATTCCAGGATCATGTTGAGTAAAAGCAAATACTAAATTCAGTTAGCATGATAGCAAGTCTTAAGAAGTTAAAACAAATGCTGAATTCACTTAGCATGATGGCAGACCTTGAGAAGTTAAAACAAATGCTGAATTCACTTAGCATGATGGCAGACCTTAAGAAATTTAAACAAATGCTGAATTCAGTTAGCATGATGGCAGACCTGGCAAAGTTAAAACAAATGCTGAATTCACTTAGCATGATGGCAAATCTTGAGAAGTTAAAACAAATGCTGAATTCATTTAGCATGATTGCAGACCTTGACAAACAATACAAAATGCTAAATTCATTTAGCATGATGGCAGACCCTGAGAAGTTAAAACAAATGCTGAATTCAGTTAGCATAATGGCAGACCTTGATGAACAATAAAAATTGCTAAATTCATTTAGCATAATGGCAGATCCTGAGAAATTAAAACAAATGCTGAATTCAGTTAGCTGGATGGCAGAATTTGCGAAGTTAAAACAAACGCTGAATTCACTTAGCATGATGGCAGACCTTAAGAAGTTAAGACAAATGATGAATTCATTTAGCATGATGACACCTTAAGAAGTTAAAACAAATGCTGAATTAGTTAGCATAATTGCAGACCTTGACAAACAATAACAAATACTGGATTCAGTTAGCATGATGTCAGACCTTGACAAACAATAACAAATGCTGAATTCAGTTAGCATGGTGGCAGACCTTGAGAAGTTAAAACAAATGCTGAATTCACTTAGCATGATGGCAGACCTTAAGAAGTTAAAACAAATGCTGAATTCAGTTAGCATGATGGCAGATCTGGCGAAGTTAAAACAAATGCTGAACTCAGTTGGCATGATTGCAGACATTGAGAACAAACACAAATATTGAATTCAATTATCACAATGTCAGACCTTGAGAAGTTGAAACAAATGCTAAATTCGTTTAGAATGATGTCAGACCTTGAGAAGCTAAAACAAATGCTGACTTCAGTTAGCATGATGGCAGACCTTAAGAAGTTAAAACAAATGCTGAATTCATTTAGCATGATGGCAAATCTTGAGAAGTTAAAACAAATTGCTGAATTCATTTAGCATGATTGCAGACCTTGACGAACAATAAAAAATGCTAAATTCATTTAGCATGATGGCAGACCTTGACAAACAATAACAAATGCTGAATTCAGTTAGCGTGATGGCAGACCTTAAGAAGTTAAAACAAATGCTGAATTAGTTAGCATAATTGCAGACCTTGACAAACAATAACAAATGCTGAATTCAGTTAGCATGATGTCGGACCTTGACAAACAATAACAAATGTTGAATTCAGTTAGCATGGTGGCAGACCTTGTGAAGATAAAAACAAACGCTGAATTCATTTAGAATAATGTCAGACCTTGAGAAGCTAAAACAAATGCTGAATTGAGTTGGCATGATTGCAGATCTTGAGAAAAAGTCAGTATGCTGTGGCACATGTAATTACCACAACACAAGTGGTTTAATCCCTCTTCCAGCTAGGACAGTGTCTGTGACAATAATTCTCAAGAATTTCATTTAGCCCAAGTTCATTGTGACAATAACAGGCTGCATCTGCATGCTTGTATTCAAACAGCCAGAATCACCAACATCCAAAAGCATCAACAGCCATAAGCATCATCAGCCAGAAGCATCAACAGCCTAAACCATCAACAGCCAGAAGCTTGAACAGCCAGAAGCATCAGAGGGAAAGTATAATCAACTTGGTCAACAGCTTTGATATCTCCTTGAGGATACCAAAATTCTGGATTATCTGTGTAGAGTTGCACACAATCTGTTGATCTGAATATGTGAACACAAGGCAACAGTACCTATTTGAATGGATTATTGGTTGCCAACAGTGTAGCAGTTTTTTTTTTTTTAGAACACTATCAACGAATTAAGTAACCAATTATTAATCGTTAAAAGTCTCATAATATTTAATAAAATTTGTTAAGTTCAAAAACTGAGTAAATTTTTCTGGCATATTTTGTCTGGGAGCTTTTTTGCTCATTTTTGTTGGGACTGTTTTGACTTGTACTGTTTTTACAGATCACCATATATAGTAGTTACGAAAAGATTTATAGTAAGGGATAAAAATGATGACCTGGATGAGGAAGCAGTTTCAGTCCATCTGATCATTATCCACACTTTAGTTGCAGAACAAAACTGCAAAAACTGTTTTAAGATATTTCAATTAAACTTGGTACATGTACTAGAAGTGTGGTTTAGATGTGTCTTTTGCTGTTCAGTTTTTTAATTTTTAATATTTCAGCATTTTCATCCATTTGTTTGTTCATCCACCCAAATATATTTCACACTCTTCTTTCTTTAGAGTAACTCCAAAACCATTTCAATATATCTACATGATCTCAGTTAACATCTTGAACCAGTCCAGATGTACCTTTTGCTGTTCTTCAGTTCTTAAGTTTAAATAATTTTAATGTTTTTGTCGATCCATTATCCCCACTTTACTTCTGGACCACTATTCCAAAACTGTTTTAGATATCTCTGTGAAATTTGGTACATGTTATGTAGATCTATATTGTGTGCTAAACTTTTTGTCCATGATTGTAGATTGTAATGGTCATTGTAAACAACATGTTTACCAAAATTTAAGTTCAAGGTCTGAAAATGTTTATAAATTAGTGAATTTTTCCATTAGAATGACTAATATCTATGTCAAGTGGAAATGTGTAAATAATGCCCTTGTAATTAATGTCTTTATTCCTGTTTCATATCAGACTTTGGAAATCTAAGATCAGAGTTTGTGGTTGTGTATAATTGTAAAGAAATGATTTAAATCATTCTTTGGAATTACAAAGTGCTCATTGAAATTTTGGACTTGAACACTACTTGGGATTATTGAGGACTCATTCAGAGACATTTTGGATTGTATCATTGTGGTACATCAAGACTATTGATACATTAGCACATTCAAGACTATTGATACATTGGCACAATACAAAATTTTGATTCTATACTTTTGGACTTACATTGGGACATTTAGGATTATTTGAGATTTAATTCACAATACTGTGTTTGAATTTTCACTTTGTATTGTTGAGAAATAAATTGTTGAATTGTACTAAACTTGTTGTTTCGCTTCTTTCTGTTATTTAGTTTAAGACCATAGAATCGCAGCAGTACACAGCTTAGTGTTTTATATGTGCCATTTGCTGTTCATAGTTCTTCAGTAGGGGTGGTTAATCACTGTATCGATAATATTTCCATATCAATACTAAAGGTGAAGAATTGACACAAAACAATACTTACCTAGTAAATGTTACTTTAATCTTCAGCAGTTGAATAATTATTAGAAATTTGCCTTTTCATTCTTAAATTGAGAATTCATCAGAAACAGCCAGGTGCAGGCACACATTTCTGTCAGTAGAAAAGAAAAACTGTTGACAACACCAATTGCCGCCAACAGACTAACACAAGGAGACTTGAATGGTTTGAAATCTTCCTCCCCCCACCAACCCATTCGATGCTAATTATTTTATCCGGACAGCATGTCCAGCCACTGGTAACATATATCACTGTAAAGAAGACATTCCAGAATTTTTCCTGATGTATGATTTAAGTACATGACTGATCATTTAATAACCACTTTTACATGAAGTTTATCTGTTGCTTTGTTTCTTGTCTACTTGGATCAAATTTGAAGGTTGGACTTCCAGTGTGCCATGCAGTGAAATATGATGCATTCAGTTCTGATTGGTAGTCATTGCTTGTTCAAGTCCAGAGTAAAACACATGGTCCATAGGGGACCTTGAAAACCTTGAAAAGCCTCGAAATATGAATTGTTCCCTCAAGGCCTTGAAAAAAACCTTGAAAATTCAAAATATTGTCTGTGTACCTTGAAAAGACTTGATTTTCATGAAACCAAAAGGAATTAATAAATAGTTTTTGTTTTACAGAATTTAATAAACAGAAAACGGCAAAAAAAACAAAACAATCTCTCGCTAAGTTTGCGCCGGAACGGATATTTTTCCACAACTGGTCACTGCGCAGTTGTACATTTCGAACTTCTGACTGTATGAAGCCCAGATGTAGCAGTGGTTTAAATTTGAATCATTCACTTCAAATGGCTCGCTGCCAATTCCAACTTCGGTGGCTAGATGAAGAAAAATATAAAGTTTGGATTATGTTATCTTTCTCAGAGAGCTTTGCAAAATGAAAATTATGCCAGAAGGATATTGATTTGCATGCAATGGGAGAGAGTGCTCCACAGTCACATGCAGCTGAAAATACACCAAGCTCCTGTAGGCCTAATGGCGCTTAATACAGGCAAAACAAGAAGCCTTCAGCATCAAATCATTTTTGACGAAAGAGGTATGTCTGTGAACACAGAGATTCAAGTTTTAAAATAGAAACTGTATATTGTCTTAATTATGAGATTAGTTCAATCTGCTTCTATCTTGGGATTGAGTGGAAATAGCACAGATGATAATTGCAATGAACATGATAAATCTAAAAATATAGAATACAGCTAAGCTGGAAGTCGGTAGGAGTGGACAACATCCCAGCAGAACTGGTCCAAGCAGGGGGAGAAGCAGTGATTAGCGCCCTCACAAACATATGCAACAAGATCTGGCTAACAGGAGAATGGCTGTCGCCATGGACACAATCACTGATCATCACCCTCCCCAAGAAAGGCAATTTACAACAGTGTCAAAACCACCGTACAATCAGTCTTATAAGCCATCCAAGCAAAGTCATGTTGAGGATACTGCTAAACAGACTAAAGCCACAGGCAGAAAAGATCATTGCCGAGGAGCAGGCAGGTTTCAGAGCAGGGCGCAGCACAACAGAGCAGATCTTCAACCTCAGGATATTGTGTGAGAAGTACCTCCAACACCAGCAAGATCTGTACCACGTCTTCGTGGATTTCAAGAAAGAATTTGACAGGGTATGGCATGCAGCCTTGTGGGCGACCATGAGACTGTACAAATCAATGCCAACCTCATCACAGTAATAGAGCACTTGTATGACAAGGCCACCATTGCAGTATACTTCAACAGCAGCATAGGGGACTGGTTCAGAACGACAGTTGGAGCCAGACAAGGCTGTCTGTTCTCTCCCACACTATTCAACATCTTTCTGGAGAGAATCATGGCTGACGCGCTTGAAAAGCATGAAGGGACAGTCAGCATCGGAGGCAGAACAGTCACCAACTTACTTTTTGCTGACGACATTGATGGATTAGCAGGAAATGAACAAGAAATAGCTAGCTTAGTAGAGAGCCTCAACAAAACCTCCGCAGCCTACGGCATGGAAATCAGTGCAGAGAAGACCAAACTGATGACCAACAACACCAAAGGCATCAGTACTGACATCAGGGTCCAAGGTACGAAGCTAGAAACAGTCCACAGCTTCAAGTATTTGGGGGGAATTGTAACAGATGAAGGATCAAAGCCTGAAGTACTCTCCAGGATTGCGCAGACAACAGCAGCGCTGACAAAACTGAAGCCCATCTGGAACGACAAGAACATCGCACTCAGTTCAAAGGTTAGACTGATGCACTCACTGGATATCTCCATATTTCTCTGTGCCTGTGAATCATGGACCATAGCAGCTGACTTAGAGAAAAGGATACAAGCCACAGAGATGAGATGCTTCTGAAAGATCCTCGGTGTCTCATACAAAGATCGTGTCACCAATGAAGAAATATGGCAGAGGATCAGACAAGACATTGGGCCTCATGAAGACCTCCTGAGCACAGTGAAAAAACGTAAACTGCAGTGGTATAGGCATGTCTCACGATCATCAGGACTTGCCAATACAATCCTGCAAGGCATTGTACAAGGAAGAAGAAAGGGAGGCAGGCAGAGAAAGAGGTGGGAAGACAACATTCGAGAGTGGACAGACTCGATGAGAAAGACGGAAAATTGAGAGGAATGGAGGAAGCTGATTGTTCGGTCTTGTGTGGTGCCCCAACGGTCTACCAGACTATGGGACTGATGATGATGATGATGATGATGAAGCTGAGAGAAATATTAATATATCTAATATGAAAATAGTTTAAAATATCCATACACTGTTTTTAAATAAGCGATAATATAATAAAAAAATATTTTTACTTTTTTTGTTTATGGGGATGAATGAAGAAGGAAGATACTGAAAAAGACAGAGACAACGACAGCTGCTGCTGATGACTATGCATTGAAAGCAAAGATCCACAGGAAAATTTCCTTTATCATGACATCAAAATAATTTGAGGAAAAGTGGAAAGGACAAAATCTCTGAACTTGGAGCTCTTGAAAAACTGCTTGATGACAAAGCTACAAGAACTGAAAAATTCACTCTAAAATATTTTGGACTATGCAAATAGTGTAGTGTAGACAGAGTAAAATGAACTTTGTTCAGTGACTAGATTATTCTAATGCCCAGATGTAGGATGTTTAATAATAATGGGAAAGATAATCAATGATCGTATTATTGACTTCATGTTTTATTTTTGTTGTTTTAAAAATAAATTTGCAAGAAATGTTCCTCATATGGAGTAATAGTAAGTATTAACTTGTGTTTACATACAGTTTTATTTATGTATCCTTTAAAATTAATGTAACAATAAGGCATCTTGGAAAATGTGATTTTGGACCTTGAAAAACCTTGAAAATTTTTAACCCTGAAAACAGTAACCACCAATCAACTAACTGTAACTTGTTCACTGCATAACACACCGGATATATTTGCATCCAGACTGAATCCCGACAGATATAAAGCAACACCAGTAATGACCAAGATAAGACCTGCATCTGATGAAATGGAGAGGAGCCTAAAAGGTTTAATTAAAATCAATGGCAGCTAATAGGTTCTTGGCTTGGAAGTATTTATTTCATCTCGTCAAGGGTGAAATGGCATATAAATAGATAATAAGTCGATGTGTGTAAAAAAATCTGTACACTGGAAGTACAACTAGTATGTCAGCACATATAAAATGGCACCACCCTAACACTGACAGACCTTCTAAAGATGAAAAGACTATTGTGTATTAATAATGTATTGTATTGTAGACCAGGGGTCGGCAACTTATTTTATGTAGCGTGCCACTTTTTTCTGGATTAATTACAAAGTAACATTGTTAAAATCAAGATTTTTGGCTGCCCTTCGCATGTCACACAAAACCTCTTGACGTGCCACCTTGTGGCACATGTGCCATAGGTTGCCGACCCCTGTAGTAGACTGTGTATCGTGAATCGTATCAATATGCAGCAGGTGTATCATTTCACTCCATTTTAAGTTTCACATTTTTTATATTTTTGTCCATTTGTCTCTGTATCATTGGTCCACAGTTCACACATTTAAGACTCGTTACGCCTATCACTTCCTAGTATACTGTACTTTTTCAGATGAAAATACCCATGGTCAATAGTAAGCCCACCCACCCCACCTTCACTTGAGAAACTAGTTGACCCTGAGGTGAACAAAAATTGTCTACATGGATTCATAATGCTTTGTAATTTAATTTTTAAAAATAGTGATATTTGGTCAATCAGTTAAAATCAAGAATATATTAAAAAATATTTTAAAAGCCTGTCAGCTATCAAGAATTTCTTAAATGTAAATTAAATGCTCAATTATCACACAGTTTTTGGAGACAACAGTAATTCACCTATAAACCTTCTACATGTTACATAATACTTTATATAAACTCATATATATATATATATATATATATATATATATATATATCATTAGATTATAAACAAGAACAATACATTGGCACAATTTGGTAATGGAAACTCCACCATTTCTTTCAACAGCATGCAGGTCAGGCAGCAGTTGCAACCATCCAAGAATCCCAAAACTCCAGAGCCACCACAACAACAGCAACAACAAGCACTGGTGGCAGCAGCACCAGCAGTACCACTGCTACTACCACCACCACAACGCAGAGTTCAACATCCCAGTCTGGCATGGCCAGATCGTTGTCTGATGAGGCTTTTACACAACTGGTTCTTGGGATTAGTACAGTTATGTCACAAGCTGCGATGGGTGCTGCGCCACAAGTAAACATGGCCGATTTTCTTTCCTCATTAGGAGATGACTATAATGTACCCCAGGGAGAAGGTAGAGTATTAACTATAGGTTGTAAATTGGATATATGGTTTGGCTTTTTGTAATAATTTCCTTGATTTTAACTTGTCAAAATGTCCACTGGATATGTAGGTTCGCAGTAAGTTATATATTATCATTCAGTGCTAGTAATCAGTTGCACCAAAAAAAATGATAATTATTATGATTGAATAGAATTATTTTGCTGCCAGAGTAAAATATGAAAATAACAATCTTGTGTTTATTTGATACAGTTTTGGTGAATGTACGATTTATTGGCTCTAAAACATTAGAAAATATGCTGGTCAGTTACCCTTTTTATGTGACTACATATTTTGAGTAAGAGTTAGATATATTTAACTTTGAATTCATATAAGTACATTTAATTTTTGTATTAAGTATTTTGAAGTTTTAATCGAAGTTTGATCACATGCAAAATGGAATCTGATGCAGTTGGATTTAGTCGCATCATATCTGCTTCAAAGTACATTACCTGATCATAATACTTTAGGACTGCCACTACAAGCTTACAGATCCAATACATTACCTGATCATAATACATTAGGACTGCCACTACAAGCTTACAGATCCAGTACATTACCTGATCATAATACATTAGGACTGCCACTACAAGCTTACAGATCCAGTACATTACCTGATCATAATAAATTAGGACTGCCACTACAAGCTTACAGATCCAGTACATTACCTGATCATAATAAATTAGGACTGCCACTACAAGCTTACAGATCCAATACATTACCTGATCATAATACATTAGGACTGCCACTACAAGTTTACAGATCCAGTACATTACCTGATCATAATAAATTAGGACTGCCACTACAAGCTTATAGATCCAATACATTACCTGATCATAATACATTAGGACTGCCACTACAAGCTTACAGATCCAGTACATTACCTGATCATAATACATTAGGCTGCCACTACAAGCTTACAGATCCAGCCTGCATAAGCTTGTTTTGAGCACCAAAAGTGCTAAACATTGTCTACCCATCTAGATGGATGCTAGACAAAAGTGACATCCCCATGGATTGAGGGAGTGGCGCCAAAATCCTGTCTGTACATCAGTTACTACTTCTGCTTATGTTCACACTTATTTTTGAGACCTCACCGCTCTGGTGGCCTAGTGGTTAGAGCATCCGCCTTGGATGCAGGAGGTCGTTGGTTTGATTCCCGGTTGAGTTATACCAAAGACTTTAAAAAATGATACTAACAGCCACCTCGCTTGGGGCTCAGCATTAAGAGGTTTGTGTTAGGACTGGTCGGCCTAGTGTCAAGATAATGTGACTGGGTGGGACATCATGCGACATATCTGTGGCATGATGCCCCAGTGCTAGACATCACTATAAATTGCCACACTGCAGACATCATAGCGATATGACTGAAAAATTATTAAAGCTACGTTAAAAATCTAAATCACACACACACACACACACCTCACAAAATAGAAATTGCTTGTGCCTTTACATCATTTCAGTGATTATTTGGAAATTTCACAATATAGAATTATGTTCCAGCTATATTTCTGTCTGACCACTCCGGTGGCATAATGGTTAGAGCGTCCGCCTCGGATGCGGGAGGTTGTGGGTTCGATCCCTGGCCGAGTCACACCAAAGACATAAAAATGGTACTCACAGCTGCCTCGTTTGGTGCTGAGTATTAAGAGGTTAGTGTTCGGACTGGTTGGCCTGGTGTCAGGATAATGTGACTGGGTGGGACATCATGCTACATGTCTGCAACATGAATCCCCAGTGCTAGACATCACTATAAACTGCCATACTGAAGACATAGTAGTGATATGACTACAAAATTGTTAAAGCTACGTTAAAATTCCAAATCACACACACACTTATATTATAGACGAAGAATTTCACATTTATTGTCAAATTTCATCCTAAGATATTCAGGTAAGAGACACCTGAGTTAACTGTCCTAAGGTCTGTGGTAAATCAGTTGATATGAGTATACAGTGTGGTAACATTATATACCATGAGGTCATTCATGTACTTACTTTAGGCAGTTGTGTTTTTCATTAACATCATTTTACCATATGTTCATACAATACTTGAATGATTTCCCATCTACATGCCATTTTTTGCTGTCGATAGTTACAGTTGTCAACACAATGGACAGGAGTAAATTCATAGGATGAAGCATTTTAAGGTGGTGGAGGATAACTTTGATACCTGTATCAGCTCTGTAGAGTGCAGTCTGGGACATGCTTGCCATGTATGTACAGAAATGTATATATGTCTGTGCTGTCCCAACAAATGTATCAGACAGATGAGAGAGTGAGGAAATGCACTAACATAGATGTGGCCACCATTGGTATTGCTGCCAAAACTGCCCCCTCAGTTGATAGCTTTCTGATAATAGACATTGTAGGTGGAAGGCCGACCAGTCAGGAAGAAATTAAGCATGCCAAATCATTGTGGGTTTCACATGTAGCATTCTCTCCACAACCAGAACAGATCTTGGCAATATCTCTTGGGCCATACTGTCTTGGTATGGTGGTCTGTCTTGACCAGCAAGGACACTATGGCAAATCCCAATGCTGGTTACAGTGATCTTTTCTAGGATAGCCAGTACTGATCTGTGGCCACAGACAACACCAGCACTGGCACAACCTCAACCTATGCCTGTAGGTCCCAGGATTGAGTATGGTGGTCTGTTTCCCGGTGTACCGAATTACTGACATAGTTCCCAACAAATGAAATTGCTAGTCTTTTCACAACTGTGACTCGTGTATTCCCAGCACAGGCAGTTTAGAAGATGGAGACAAGGTTGGAACATCACAACACCCCATGATACCATCTCAAGCTGAAAAATTGTATAAGGCCTCAGTTTTTACCACAGAAATAACAGCCATATTTAAATCCTTGAACTACATTGAAACCTCTCAAAAATAAATTTCATTAAAAATTCAACTGGATGCATTGCAGAACCTTAAACAATACAACTCATAATATCCCAGATCTTACAGAAACATGATTTGCTCATACAGTTTGGAAAAAGTATGCATTTTTTGGGAATACAATTTATAAAACTTTGTTTAACCATATGTTTCAAGGATTTTGCATGTCTTACCATTCTCCTTTATTTGATGTACCTTTTACAGAAATTTAGCATCTTCACTATTTTTAACTTGGGGTTAGAAGTGGGCCTCAGAAACCTAAAAAAAGCCCTTAAGATTTCATTTTGATCTTAGAAACCTAACAAAGCCTAAAATAAACTGAAGGAAACCTAAATTTATTATAAAAAAGCCTTAAAATGTGAAAAATGATGAATGGCTCTGCCTGGACCCCACCAAAATGCTTTTTTAGATACTTTCTTTTTTTTTTAGACTAGCCTAGCAGCTGAGAAAGCGCACAAATTTCTTAGCACTTACAGATATTTGTTTTTTAATTATTTCTTAATATTTCATTTTATCTTTATTTTCATTTTATTTAGAAACAAAGCATACTTTATCAAATTTTTAATAAATGTTATGCTTACCATGGAGATAATCTTGTAACTGGTTTGTGTCTTGGACTGAAAATTTTTTTTGAAAACCTTGAAAAAAAACTTAAAAACCCCTCAAATTTTAAAACTGAATTTCACTTCAAGCCCAAGTAACTCTTATTTGGAATGGTTTATCCTCAAGCTTTTGTGGAAATTTTCAATTTTGCATTATTGGAACTTAGCTTGTGTTCATTGTCTATCTCAGGTGGCTTTGCCATTGTCATCGCACACATCCCAAGAGGTATCCGTAACGTTCTTCTGTCCAGGATGATGTACGTTGACAAGAGCCATCCTCAACCAAGATTCAGCAATGTCTAGAAAGACTCCACTCTCCAGGCATTGAACAAAGAAGTTTTTTGGCTTCTGCCATTTGAGTTTTGCTCACTTCCTCATATTCACTCATTCATAACTTAAACTACCTGCATCTAGAGATCTGTTGGCCAAAAAAAACAGCTTGAGCTGTTGATTTATTACATTGATTAGAGAGTCAACTTCAAAACTCAAGTATAAGCAGATATTTCGTTTTACAGCAACAACTTCAGTCAAAT
Organism: Megalonaias nervosa; assembly: GCA_016617855.1. Classification (NCBI taxonomy): domain Eukaryota; kingdom Metazoa; phylum Mollusca; class Bivalvia; order Unionida; family Unionidae; genus Megalonaias; species Megalonaias nervosa. The sequence continues at coordinate 57,877 of JAECUM010009507.1, read as the reverse complement.
TTAACAAGGCTTTCTATGAGATGCATATGTCTATTATTAAGAATTGAGTCTGTCTGTCAAAAGAGACATTGCAGGCCTTAGACTTTCAAAACCCGGCCTATCAGTGAAAAGAGACATTGCAGCCTTCGAATTTCAAAACCCAGTCCAGACATTGCAGCCTTCGAATTTCAAAACCCATTCCATCTGTCAAAAGAGACATTGCAGGCCTTGGAATTTCAAAACCCAGTCCATCTGTCAAAAAAGATACTGCAGGCTTTGGAATTTCAAAACCCATTCCATCTGTCAAAAGAGACATTGCAGGCCTTGGAATTTCAAAACCCATTCAATCTGTCAAAAGAGACACTGCAGGCCTTGAAATTTCAAAACCCGGTCCATCTGTCAAAAGAGACATTGCAGACCTTGGAATTTCAAAACCCATTCCATCTGTCAAAAGAGACATTGCAGGCCATGGAATTTCAAAACTCGGTCCATCTGTCAAAAGAGACACTGCAGGCCTTGACATTTCAAAACCCAGTCCATCTGTCAAAAGAGACATTGCAGGCCATGGAATTTCAAAACCTATTCCATCTGTCAAAGAGACATTGCAGGCCTTGGAATTTCAAAACCCATTCCATCTGTCAAAAGAGACATTTCAGGCCTTGGAATTTCAAAACCTGGTCCATCCATCAAAAGAGACAGTGCAGGCCTTGGAATTTCAAAACTCAGTCCATCTGTCAAAAGAGTCATTGCAGGCCATGGAATTTCAAAACCCATTCCATCTGTTTAAAGAGACATTGCAGGCCTTGGAACTTCAAAACCCAGTCCATCTGTCAAAAAAGACACTGCAGGCCTTGGAATTTCAAAACTCATTCATCTCTCAAAAGAGACATTGCAGGCCTTGGAATTTCAAAACCCGGTCCATCTGTCAAAAGAGACATTGCAGGCCTTGGAATTTCAAAACCAGGCTCTTGCAGAGATTGCTCAGGATGAAGATTTTGCAATCACTTAAGATCTCCAAGATGCATACTTCCTTATTCCTATCCACAAGTCCTCCAGAAAATGTGGGAGGTTCACAGTCAGGGGTACAGTGTACATGGAATCTCTTGTCCCAGCGATGACGGAAGCTTTGCGTACTGGATCAAGTGATCCCAGCTTGAGGACACATGAGGTCTCATCATAGCAAATGGGAGAATCTTATCTTGCCTACTCTGAGTATTCCCTTGTACATCCCAGGAATGAAGTCGTTTCTTCAGCATTATGTAGGAATAAAGTCCAGAAGGCACCATTAACAAACAACCAACCAGCAGACTTTGTAAAGAAAGATGTAAACATTGTATATTTGGGATTTTGAGTTATGAGCTGAAAAAGATTTTTATATAGTTTCAGTACAGTTCGCCTGACAATAAAAATCTTAACTTTATCAGTTTGAAAGAGCCATGTTAGATTAGTTGGTAGTGTTGTATTCATAATTCAAGGGTCACAGTTTTGCTGTTGGCTCATGCTAGTCTCGGTCAGCTGCCTTTGTGTGTCCTTGGGAAAGGTACCTAGCTCCCATTTCCTCAGCATAATACTGTATAAACATTCATGGATCAAAAGTGCCCCGTTAATGGATTAAAAGTGCCCCATTAATGGATTAAAAGTGCCCCATTAACAAATTAAAAGTGCCCCATTAATGGATTAAAAGTGCCCCATTAACAGATTAGAAGTGCCCCATTAATGGATTAAAAGTGCCCCATTAATGGAATAAAAGTACCCATAAAACTGACCAACCAACATCATGAGTTTGAGTATTGGTATTACATATTTGATTTACTGCTCCGATGGCCTAGTGGTTAGAGGGGAGGTTTTTGTTCAAACCCCGACTGAGTCATACCAAAGACTTATAAAAATAGTACTAACAGCTGCCTTGCTAGGTGCTCAACATTAAGAGGTTAGTGTTAGGACTGGTTGGTTTGTTTTTTAGGATAATGCGACTGGATAGGATATCATGCTACATGTCTGAGGCTTGATTCCCCAGTGCTAGACATCACTATAAACTGCCACGCTGCAGACATCGTAGCGATATGACTGAAACATTGTTAAAGCTATGTAAAAATCCAAATCACACACTCACACACACACACACACACACACAATTTGATTTAATTAGTATCATAATATTATGTCAGAATCATTGTTGAGTAATGTCATTGGCACAACTGAATAATTATCAGCATTGTTAATTAGTTATCAAGTAAGGTCACCAGCATTTTTATTACTCAGTAATGTCCTAAGCATTTTTTAGTAATGTCATCAGTGGGTAATATCAGTATTATTAAGTAATGTCATCAGTGATGTCATCAGCATTTTTTAGTCATGTCATCAGTATAAGTAATTTTATCATTATTGAGCAGTTATTCAGTATTGTTATGGACATTGTGCAATTATTCATTAATATTATCAACATTATTGAGTAATCATTCAGTAATGTCCTCAGTATTATTGAGTAATTATTGAGTAATTTCATCAGCATTATGTCATGTAAAAGACATACAGCTAATGAAACAATCACAAGCATGCATTATATAATAGTAATCAGTTGTTCAGTAAGCCTGGGTTCAGGGGAAAATGTCGAGTCCCTGATCTTTTTGATTAAACAGATTGTTTCATTTGCTGTAGACCATGTAAATGTTTTGAAACATTGGTAAACATTGCATCCTTACTTAAAGATTATTTATTCTATAATTGATTTGTTAGGTATTGTACGATTGCAAGAAAAGGAAATATATTTTTTCCATAAAGACCCATCTGTTTGGGACACTTTTAGTGATGAAAATTTCTCAAATCAACTTGTATTTGACTAAATAGTTCATTATATCATTTGTTGCATGCAGGTAATGGCACAGATCTTATTGCATTCATATTTTTTTATGAACATTTGTATCTTTTTGCAGGTTTAATCAATGATCTGATGAACTGTGTCCTTACACACCTACAAATCACTGATCTGTTGCAAGTGTTTAATGGTATACCAGCCCCATTGAACCGTGTTCATGTTCCCCTTCAGAACTTTGTAAGGGAAGAGGTCCTACAAAAGGCAGAGGTCAATGCAATAAATATACAAACACATGTCAAAAGGTTGATTGAAAGAATGCAAGATGAAATTAGAGAAACTGTGGTGAGTGTTAGGTCATAGAGTAAAATCTGTCTAAACTGTACCCTTAATATCCCAGATCCCTGCTTTAAGTGGTTATGACCTCTAATCTCTCTTCATCTTTTGTTGTTAGATTTAAATCTTGATTATTTTAGCTCAGTTTGTTGTTACTCCTTATGGACAGGTCAGATGCATTTTGTATATTAGCTTTACATTCAGTATTTTGGTAAAGTTTGCCAGTAACTTCCTGTCGGTTGGTGGTTCTTTCTGGGATTTTTCTGGGTTCTTCCTCCACCACCTGCACTGGCTGCCATGTATAGCCTATTATGTGCTGAAAAATGGCATTGAACCCAAACCAACAACAACATTCCATATTGCCTCACATTATGTTAATATTATGTAAAGGAAGCCACGAGAGACCGGTGCTAGAATAAAAGTGACTATATTATATTCTGAATTCAGGAGAGTGTAATAATGAAGGGTAAAATATAGGGGTAATACAGAGCTTTTGTCGTATGCAGATGTTTCCTGGGGTGCAACAGAAGTGTTTGAGCCTGATAGCTCATAACCTTTCCTGTCTGCTTTGCCAAACATTTAGTTTTAGCAAATCTTTTGTTATCATCCTTTTTACATGATAAGCTGGGGCTCCAGGTGGTCAAGTGTTCTAAAGTGCAGGCTTTTACAGACCACTGACATCTCACTTCTGTCCATGTGGGTTTGAGTCCAAGGCTTAGCCAGTGCTGGTATGTGAAAAAGCTTGCCACTAGCTTCCTGTGGGTCAGTGGTTCTCCCTAGGTTTTTTTTTCCAGGTTCTGCTTAGACCTGCCATATTCCTGGATAGTGTTGGGTTTTTTTTTGAGATATTGAGGCTTCAAGTGGGTCTGTGTGCATGACCAAGAAAAGCATTGTCATCCAATTGAGAATAAGCCAATAGAAAATGTTTGGAAATTCAAATCTGAATAAAAAACCAAACTGCTTTTTCAAAGCATTTAATGCACTTATAAAGAAAGAAATATTTGGTAGACTTGGCATTGTCAAATATTGATGCCATTCACATGCAGACAATCACATAAAATCTCAACCACACTGATATTAAATAGAAACTATACATCAGGTTTCTGTCTTTAAAATACTTTGGATGGCAAAAGATATTGCTTGCATTGCAGTCTTCACTGTTCACAGTAGTTCAGTAGGGAGTTTGAAGGTAATGGAAGTGTTAATAGTGATCTTCTTTGCACGCACTAGAGACTGGATGTTAGTGTTGACCAAACTTCCCTGTTGGATTGTCGGTGTGAATCCTATTCAGAGCTGAGTTTTTCGTGATGACAATAACATTAGCATTGCTAGAACTGTATTTTACAGGTAATTCAGCAGTATTAAATGCCTCTATTCAGTTCATTTGTTAATACTTTATCAACATAAATCAACTGTGCAAACACAAGTGTGAGCTTATTATTGTCTTTCAATAAATCTGTTTTGTGGCTATAACAATCACCATAAATATGGGTAAATTAATAGTTAGTATTTTAACAAGATTAAGCTAACAAATTGAATATGCTACATGCAGATAGTGTTCCTATTTTGATGGACATCACATACTTCAAAATGATTATAATGTCGATATGTTTGCAGTATGTGCAATGAATTAAATGCTTCTCCTTGCTGCTGTGCTTGACAAAGTAAAACTATCAACCTGGAGCTCTGAAATTTATTTTTGGAGGGCTTTACTTGCTTTACTGATAGCATATTACTTCCTGAATTGCACTCTCAAAATTAATCACAGGTCAGCACTATTCTGACAACTGAAATAATTATGTTTTACATTTTTTATATGGAGTAAAAATTCTAACAGACATTGCTAAACACAAACTTTATTAAAGTTAGCTTCAGCATTCTCATTCAGTGCATTAATGTGTAATAACATAGGTTATTCAGCACATATATTTGATGTACTTAACTTTTGTTGAATTGGGTTGTTCTACCTTTTGTACTTTACCTATGCAAATTAGTGAAATGGACTCTTCCACAGCAGAATTTGACTCAACACATCACCTGGAAGGTCAAGCTATTGTCAGCCAATTAAGTAGTCTCATAAAGGTGGTTGTTTATCTCAGAAAGCCTTACCTTTTTAATTGCCTCTATATCAGTTTATTAACAAAGTTAGCATCACTGTATTGTATAACATTGCTGAGTAAATCTGTTTCTTTGGAGCAATGGTAGGTCAGTTGGTAGAGCATCAGACTCACTATCTGAGGGTCACAGGATTGATACCCTCCCACACCAGCCTGCATCAGCAGTCTTGGTGTGTCCTTGAGAAAGACACTTGGCTCCTATTTCTTGGGCATGATGCACCAATAATGTGTTAAAAAGTACCATTAAAGCATTCCATTTTTAAAAAAAAATTTAATTGATAACAATTCAGCCAGCTTCATGGTAATGCTTACAGGCTAATTTACCTTCATTAAGTGGCGGACTGGTCTATAAACTGCAATAAGGTACTCACCATCATTCATTATTTGAGGTCTATTTCCATTTCATTTCTCTGTATGTTCTCTTTGGCAGGCCCAAGCAGAAGTCAGACCCAATATTGATTTTCATGCCACTCTTAATGGATTCTTAACCAATCATTTAGTTGCTCTGATGAACCTGATCATGAATACACCAAGTAAGTAATTCACTGTTTGTAACATTATTATTATACATGTGCATTTAAATTAATTGAATCGACAACAGCCTTTGTACAATGACCACATGCTTTTAAAGGTTTTGTTTAGTTGGTAATATTTATAGATAACAATACACATTTGCAAATTTATGCAGTCCACCTTACAAACACATCTTGTAGGTAATCCAGAATGTTTGTTATTGCAAAAATTTGACTGCCTTTTGGTAACCTTAATGGAACAGAATTCTGATTTAAAAATATTTCAAGGAAACAATATTTGTATTAAAATTGTGTCTTTATTGATTTTACTAGGAATAAATCTTTAATTGAATGTTTAAGTTTTTGAATGTGAAATGCTGTAAATCATACAATTCTTGTTCTTAAAATTGTCCCCAATTATGAGCATTCTGAAACTGTCTTTTTGAGAGAAGTTAAGGACCTTCTAACCTTCTTTCTGCTTTGGATAGTGGAAAGATTACAATCCTCACCCACTTTGACTTGTCTGTGGCATTTTACACAATAGACTATGATATTTTACTTCATCTCCAGCATGTATTTGGCATTTATGATACAGCCATACTATGGTTTAAGTTCTACTTAGTCAACAGGACACAAATTGTGTCTGTAAGTGGAAACATTCCACCCTAGTTGATCTATATTTTGGTATTCCATAAGGCTTTGTTCTCAGCCCTGTTCTTTTCATTCTGTACATTCAGCCACTCTCAGTTGTCATAGATTAACATCTGGTGTCTCACCAGTTGTATGCTGATGACACTCAGATATACATATTAGCTGCCCAAATGAAGTTGAGGCTACCATTCAAGGCGTAGAGAGGTGCAGTTCCAGTAAGTACTGGATGACATGTAACAAGCTGCAGATGAATGATGATAAAACTGAAGCCATCCTGATCACCATACAAAAACTTTCTCATCCACATTCTTCACCTCAAACAATAAGTACCAACATTAAATTCACACAGTCAGTACAAAACCTAGGTGTCAGTCTTGACAGTATCCTCTCATTACACCAACATGTCATGAACTTATGCAAGGCTGCAAATATGGAGCTCAGATGCATGAGTTCCATTTATAATTTTCTTTACATTGACGCCACTAAAACACATGTGTTCCTTAGTACTTTCAAGACTAGACTATTGTAGCTCACTTCTATCTGGTTCATATCAGTATCTACTACAGAAACTTCAAAAAGTTCAAAACACGGCTGCTCGGATCATCCTTAGAGTATGAAGAACTGGACACTTCTCCCCCATGCTCTATACCCTTCACTGACTACCCATATGACCCACAGTCAAATACAAAATCTGTTCACTATGCTATATTTCATTGACTGGCTCCAGTCCAATATACTTATCTGACCTCAGTCATGCATACACCTCTTGCTAAATTTCGTTGACTGGCTCCAGTCCAATATACCTATCTGACCTCAGTCATGTGTACACCTCATATAGAAACTTCCACTTCTTTTCCAGTACACTTTCTCATTGTTCCCTCTGTTAAAACGAAGTCATGTGGACAACGCTCTTTTGCATATTAGGGCCCAGCTATGTGGATCAGATTGCCCATAGTTCTTAGACACAAGGACACTGATCTCATTCAAGAATGCTCTTAAAACTCACTTATTTCGACTACAAGAACAGACTTAAAAGACTTGATAATATTTACTTCCTTAATTATTGCCAGCATGTTTTTCTTTTAGTAAGTTCATGGTGTTTTTTTTTTTATAATGTTGTTGTTGTGATGTTTTTTATGTGTTATATAATATTGTAAAGCGCTCAGAGTTTCTAATGATTAGGTGCTGTACTAAATCAACATTATTATTATTATTATTATTATTATTATTATTATCAAGATAGCTATTAGCAAAATAAATTTATTGCTATTAGCAAAGTAAAGTTTTGCTTTTTGTTAGCAAGATAGAATCCATGTTATTAGCAATATAAAGTCCTGCTATTAGCAAAATAAAGATTGTGCTAATTAGTAATATAAAATTGTGGTTATTAGCAAGATAATGTCATTGCTGTTTGCAAAATAAAGTCTTTGCCAGATAAAGATCTTTCTATTAGCAAGATAAAGACCTTGCTATAAGCAACATAGTGTTTGCTATTGGCAAGATAAAGCCCTTGCTATAAGCAACATACAGTGTTTGCTATTAGCAAGATAAAGTCCTTGCTATAAGCAACATACAATTGTTTGCTATTAGCATGATAAAGTCCTTGCTATAGGCAACATACTGTTTGCTATTAGCAACATAGTCCTGGCTATAAGCAACATAGTGTTTGCTATTGGCATGATAAAGTCCTTGCTATAAGCAACATAGTGTTTGCTATTAGCATAAAATCCTTGCTATAAGCAGCATGCAGTGTTTGATATTAGCATGATGAAGTCCTTGCTATAAGCAACATAGTGTTTGCTATTGGTAAGATAAAGTCCCTGCTATAAGCAACATAGTGTTTGCTGTTAACAAGATAAAGTCCCTGCTGTATGCAGCATAGTGTTTGCTGTTAGCAAGATAAGTACTTTGCAGTTAGCAAGATAAAGTCATTATTAGCAAAATGAAGATCTTTCTATTAGCAAGATTATTCTTTGTTATCAGCAAGATAATGCTCTTGCTATTTGCAAAATAAGGTTATTGCTATTAGTAGGTTAAAATCTTTGTTATTAGCAATATAAAGTCTTTACTATTTGCTCACTAGCATTCTTTATAACTAAGTTTATTGCTGTAGAATATTAAATTCTGCTCTCTTGCTGAATTAGTGAAAATTGCATTCTCATACAAGTTTTGAAATTATGTGTTTGGTAAAGTACTTAAAGCTAAGTCCCCAAAACTGATCTTTTGAAAAACTGCATATTCAAGTCTGAATTTTCCAGAATAATAAAATATTTTGAAGAATGACCCATGGAAAAGGCCATGATAGCAAAGGGTAAGCAACACCAAAATTAATAAGAACTTGGAACAACTTATATTGTCAGTGCTTTACACCAATAGTTGGCTCTTGTTACCTACATATATGATCTTGTGTGATCCAAGATTTGCTTTCTTTTTTTTGTGAACAATATAGGTGGAGACCAGTCTTTTGGCACAAACCTGTACAACAGTGTACGCACATTCTTTACAGAGCTAGTAAAACTTTGTGAATGCTGTCTTGTTAGAGGTTTACCTGGATTTCAGACACTTCTATGCAGTAGAATTGTAAGTCTCTTCACCAAATTGACCAAGCTAAGTACATAATTTATTAACCTCCTTGTAAATAGTTTTACCAAGTTCTGTAAATCAGGGAATAAAATTTAATTTTGAAGCATTCACCAGTCTGGGCAAGTGACTTGCAACATGTGCTCACCAGGATTTGTTTCACACTCACCTCAAAAGGAAAAAATGTAGAAAATTTCTGTAAAGTCTTCTTGTGTTTTGTATTTCATAATTCATTCTTTTGTTATTATTGATAAGAAGTAAAATCAACATACTTGCTATTTTTGTTAAGAAATACCCTAGTTCTTTTTTTCTTCTTTCATTTTCTTTAACTCTTGCTTCATATTTCTGTCCAACTCATTTTTTGCAACAGGAGTTTTATCTTCAGAAAAATGTATCATTATCACCACATATTTACTACACAGATTTGGTAAACAGGAAGTTGTCATGTTAAATCATTTATAGTAGGGTATCACTGAATGGTTGCCTGTAAAAATAAACCAGTCACTGAATGGTTGCCTTGCAAAAACAAACCAGTCACTGAATGGTTGCCTTGCAAAAATAAATCTGTCAATGAATGGTTGCTTTATAAAAATAAACCAGTCCTTGAATGATTGCCATGTTAAAATAAACCAGTCACTGAATGGTTGCCTTATAAAAATAAACCAGCCACTGAATGGTTGACTTTTAAATACAAACCAATCACTGAATGATTACTTACAGAAATAAACCAGTCATTGAATGGTTGCTTGTGAAAACAAACTAGTCTCCAAATGGTTGCTTGTATAAATACACCAGTCACTGAATTGTTGCTTTAGGAAATACACCTTTCACTGAATTGTTGCTTGTGGAAATAAACCAGTCACTGAATGATTGTCTTATAAAAAGAAACCAGTCTCTAAATGGTTGCCTGCAAAAATTAACCGGTTGCTAGATGGTTGCCTTGTGGAAATAAACCAGTCACTAAATGGTTGCCTTGTGGAAACAAACCAGTCACTAAATGGTTGCCTTGTGGAAATAAACCAGTCACTGAATGGTTGCCTTGTGGAAATAAATCAGTCACTGAATGGTTGCTTACGGAAATAAACCAATCACATATCAGCTGATTTTTAGTATCAGTAATGGGCTAAATGCAAAGATGAAGAGCAGCAAGCTACTTGATCAACCAGTCAGCAGAATTCTATTATAATCAATACAAGTGCTTATTACTGAATGTTCTCTAAAAGAAACTGGTTATTAATTGTTTGAGTGGAATCATCTAATTACAAAGCACTAAAAGATAAATTAGATGTAACATGTGCCTGTTTGAGTACCTGCCAAGATGGGTGGGTGGGTGGGTGCTATTTCTACACTCTGGTAATGATATACAGTCAGCTGGTGTTATAATAATGTAAGAATGGAATGTTTTAGGGTTTGATAGAAAATTAATGGGAAGAAATATGTTCAATGGTAAATTTCATCTTTATAACAAAATAGTTAGCTTTTTACATTTCATTTTTTTACAGTGATATTGCCATTCTTGTTAATTGTCCTTTTATTATTTCAGAAGATGAATACTATATTTACATATTGGTAAATATGTATAAATTACAAAAATTATTAATTTTATTCAATACTAGTGCGAGGTATAGATTCATATTTCTGACTCATTTTCCTTTACATTCTGGTTTGAGAATAATGAGACAAGAAAGATAACTCCTTTAAATTGAAGGGATGATATTTGCAGTACAGATCTATTACAGTAATGATCACATTAATAATAGGAGGATGCTCCACTACCTCTTGAATCAAGCTGTTACGAAAGATGAAAAATTCGTATTTCCTATCTTTACATTCCATATGGAGGAATGGAAAAAGGGAAGAAGATGTTTTTAGCCTTCCCCTTACGACCACTATGCGGCTACAGTTGTTTATCAGATATTTTGCTTTTGCTTATATAAGATACATTGTATTAAATAGGTTTTAAGTAATCAAAGTCAGTCTTCAGAAATTTACACCGTTTAACAAATTCAGAATAGCATTGAGTGTAAAGTTATGTACTACATGTTGCAATCATTATTTATTTAAATTTATTGAGAACTATATGAATTTGTCACATGGACTTCAGGTATTTTATTTCTGAACTTGTGTCTCAGTGCTGTATAGTTAGTACCTGTTGTTAGTTGTTTTCATGCACACTGCTGATATTTGTTTGCTTATTTAGTAATAAGCATCATTTATTTTGTGGAAGCAATCAATTCAGGTTATTTCTCAATAATTTTTCATCACTCTTGTCATTCAGAAATTAGGCTGTGTCACTGAAATGAACAAACTGTAAAAGTTTAAGGCAAATGAAGACACTAATGTGGCAAGCCTTGCTTGTACAAAATATTAATCCATGACTATATAAAGTGTCGGTGAGGTATGGATAGAGAACATATAGGCCAAGTTACTGTGATGAGAACCTAAGAATAACGATAGACACAGTCTGGGAAAAGAAATGCAGTTTATTAACTTTACAGTTGAAGATGTTGAGACGCCCCAACATTAATAGTGGGGGACACTTTGATGGTACCTTCTGTTCTCAAATTGATGCATGCATTGCCCAAAGAGACCATTACATTGAATCAGCATCAAACAGAAAAAACAAGAGGTTGTGGATTTGCCACCCTCAATATCTAACCAGGCATTGCTGGAGTCACAGGTGCACTGATTATTACATGAAGTGATGATACAGTTGCTGACCTCCAGTGAATTATTTTCATGTCTGTCATATTTCTTCAGTAATAAATCAGATCATTTAAGAGACTGTCCTCTCTTTATGAGGCTGCTCAATGGGAGTAAGCCCTTTTGCATGCTTGAGTTTGGTCCTCATGCCACTAAATCTGGGTGCATGGGGTATTTTTCGGATGTGGATAAGCCAGTTAGAGCTACATAGCACCTTTCTGGCTGCTGTCCAACCTCCTCGCCATTCGCACTCAACACCTCGCCACAAATGTGTGCATTATCAAGGTGTCACTCAAGTAGAACTGGTAAACAAATGTAGCCATCAAGCAGAGGTAAGGGGAGATCAGGGGAAGGGATATAAGGTGCTTTTTCTCTGTATGGAATATGGAAGGAAAAATGATTTTTTTAAAATTTTTCTGTAATCACTACATTTTGTAGATTAGCAGCATCTTCCAACATTAACGTGATTAAGTAAGTAGTCTCAGAAAAACTTAATTTACTAAGATAAGTTACTGTTTTGAAATCTAAGAAGGATCAGTGCAGACACTATGTGGCTAATACGTTGATTATCATGTAAAATATTGTCAGGTATTATTTAATTATGCATGAAAAGTCCGAACAGTTTATTAATTAGTGTTTCAAATATAATGAGGTCCATTGTATGTACATGTTAAATATACTTTAACTTTGGCATAATTCCTGTACAGTTATAAAATGCTGGAATGAAAATAGTGCTTCATCTTTGAAAAAGTAATGCAGAACTGTTCTAAATTTTAACAGATCTTTGTCAAGAGATGATATAGAACTTGCACAGTGTAGTTACCTTTGATCACATTCAACCAATTTATACCAGTTTTCTTTCATCACATTCAGTCAGTTTGCACCAGTTAACTTTGGTGGTCACAGTCATCCAGTTTGCATTGGCTTGGCCACAGTCATCCAATTTGTACCAGTTGGTCACATTCAACCAATTTGTACTAGTTACCTTTGGTCACATTTAGCTAAATTGTACCAGTCATCAGTGGTGACATTCAACCAATTTGTACCAGTTATATTTGGTCACATTGGACAAATAGGACCAGTTACCTTTGGTCACATTATGCCAGTTTCTACTATTTACCTTTGTTCATATTGGACAAATTTGTACCAGTTATCATTTGTCATACTGGACAAATTTGTACCAGTTATCTTTGGTCATACTGAACAAATTTGTACCAGTTACCATAGGTCACATGACCATTTTTTACCAGTTACCTTTAATGACACTCAAATCAGTAAAAATAGTTACGTTTGTTCATATTTAACTGAATGTGACCAATTTGTAGCAGTTACCTTTGGTCATATTCAGTCAGTTTGTCCTAGTTACCTTTGGTTACATTTGACAAATTTGTCCTAGTTACCTTTGGTCACATTCCACCAATTTGTACAAGTTACCTTTGGACACATTTAACCAATGTGTACTAGTTACAATTGGTCATATTTAACCAATTGGAATGAAGTTTTACACTTTACTCATGGTTTTTCAGCAAAGCCTATCTCAGGGTGTCAATCCCATGATTCAACAGTGGATGGTTTCAATGACAACACAACAGCTGGCCTCTTTCCTTCCGTCCATTACAATAACAGAGGACCAAGTTAGTCATTATATTGTACAGTGTACAAGTAATGATAAACCAGCAGAATCTGAAACATCAGCATCAGAGGGGACAGCTGAGTCTGTATTAAATGCAAGTTCATCAGTTCCTATGGAAACTGAACTACCCAGGGTATCACCTGGTGCTATTGAGGTATGTTCAATTTCTAATTTGTTTGTTATAAATAACAGCTATTTTGACACATAAAATATTTAACATTAAAAAAAAATCATCATAGTGTCTTAGTCATAGAATTTTCACAGTTTGCTTAATATACCAATATTAGAACCTCATTAGCTTGGGGCTATTTGACTTGATCACCCATTATTGGTTGAACTTGTCTTAACAGAATCTGTTACATTTTGTATAAACTTCATTGATTGCTGTTAAGAAGTAGTTGTGACTGTTGACCATGTGGCTTGACCTATCAGAGTTTCACTTTACATTCCTGTAAACATTAATACAATTTTTAATAAAAAAATAGGAAAATGTTTGTGATTAGTATTCCTTGGTACCAACTTTAAATAAAACTATTTCTGCATTTCTTAACATGTGGTTTTTAAACTGAAATCTGATGACTTAAATGTTAGAAATGAATCAGTTATTTACTGCTGCTAATGAGATACATATTCTTTCCAAACTTTGTGCAAAATAATTGATGTTCTTGCCATCGAAATTTAATAAAATTTATGGCCTAGCAAGCACTTCTTTTGTAATCAGCTTCAACCATTTGCACAGCTAATGTTTGAATCTCCCAAATCATCAAATTTGCTCAGCATATGTAAGAGCAATTTTCATAGCTTTTTAATTGGTTTTTGGTGTGCAGTTTTTAGAGACTTATTTAAAAACTCATCATCATTTCCTGAAGTGTGAATGTCTTTCAGTTGAATATCGAAGCTAAAGAAGCTAAACCAAGTACAGGCAGTCCAATTACAAAACCTTCAGAGGGGAGAAATGGTGAAATTGGGGCCATCAGGGAGGCAGCATCCCCAATCAGTCAGGCAAGTGCAAATGAAGGTCCGCAAGAGGCAGTGAATGGAATGGAAGATTGGATGACAGTTGTACCTGAAGTAAGATGACTCTTTTCTGACATTCCTATGTGTGTATGATTGTGTTTTCCATGTATGATTGTATGATTTTGTTTTTCTGTATGAAACAGCCATGCACAATATATGTCATCATTTCACTGTTGACTCATTACAATCTGAGCTACTGTTCTTTGAACGCAGCTATGTTTTTGAAACATCATTTGCAGTTTACACTGAAGTTTCCCATGTAAACTTGACATGCTGTATCTAAGGATGAAATTTTCAGTGGGTGTTGTACGATTCTAAAGTTGCATTAGTATTTACAATATGTCATTTTGACTTGGATCTGATGCAGAATTCTGACCCTGGGATGGAAATTTCCCATCCTACTTCAGTGCATCAGAAGGATTCATTTACTCGTCAGTTTTGAAAAAGGGAAGATAAAATAAATCAACTACATCTGAACAAATCAAGGCAACTAGTTTTTCTAATGTTTAATAATCACTTGTTTTTCTTATGTTGTAACAAGGTATTTGACCTTGGAAATATTATAATGAACCATATAGAAATCGAAGCATGTTAAATTTAATTTCTGCTTTTCCAATCAAACATGTGTAAAAATTAAAGTTTATTTAAAAAATGAAAAAGTATCATATATTTATTCTTCTGCAAAGCCACATTGTTTGAGAACCATAATGATTTATTTTTGTAGTAAAAGTTTTAAAAATTTGGAGATAGTCTTTAAGAAATGCATGGACATAATTGATAAATTTTCCCATCTTTGAGAATATTTTCAAGGCTTTGGACTTTAAGATATACATGTTATATTGTTACGAAGTATTCACTCAAAATTTTTAGGGCTGTGCTTATGTGTAAACAAGATCTTTAATGATTGGTTCTTTTCTGAGTCCATTGTTTGTATAATATTGTAAAGTCCTTGAAAAAGAGATTGCCCTTGAAAGTCCCATGACTTTATTTACAAAAAAATAATTTTGTCATGATCTCCATAAATTAAATATATAAAGACACAATTTTACAACTTTAATAATTTTGTCATTTTTGGGGAGAGAATTTAATTTTGAGTATGTAATTAATACAGAAAATGGGAAGAGATTATATAATGAGATTTTGGTGGGGAAATTAGCACATGACACTACTAGGTACTTAATCAATTTATGCAGTCAGTGACAAATACCTTTAAGTAATATGCATATATTGAGTAATTTGTGTAGCAAGTAGAATTTTTGGGATGAAAAGTCATTGAAAACTCTGAGAGAAAACAAAAGAGTCAATACATATTCATAGTCTTGTCTTCAGCAGGTGTCATAAGAACCAAGTCTAGACCTTACTGTTTGACTTCTTAAAAGATGCAGTATAAATTACGATGAAAAGTATCTTCTGTTTTTCACCTTTTTAGGACTGGGTTCCAGTGATCACACGTGATATACAGAGACAAAGACAACAGAGGCCACAAAACCCTCATAGTGATGCTTATCTTCAGGGAATGCCTCCCAAGAGAAGAAGGGTGAGTCAGAAGCTCGAAAACCATCTCTCCATCAAATACATTTCCTATTCACATTTATGTTGGGAAATAAGCTGTATAAGCTCTCAAATCCAGCAGTTTTGGAGAGATTGAAATTTAGTCATACTCGTCAATATATCATATAGACAAAGGGAAGAAACTCACTGCCCATTATTTCTCCTTGTCACCTTTAGGTGGGTGCTTTTGTTTACCAGTTTATGCTTTCTCTGTGGGACAGTCAGTATAATCGGTGCACATTGTACAGATCCAAGATCTTCAGTAAGCAAATCCATCCTTCAGCAATGGTGGCATATGTAGGTCTTTGCAAAGAACTGGTAAATTTCTTCATGATTTTCAGTGAATGATTTTTCATATTTTTTTTATATTTGTGGACTTAGCTTTTCAGACCAAGTAAGTCAAACACAGTATCCACACCAGGCAGGGTTCTTCCTGCTCCAGATATACTGGCTGCCATGTATAGCCTATCATGAGCCAAAAGATGGCATTAAACCCAGAACAACATTAACAACAACACCCACCATTCATACAGGCTGTTTTATTTACTGCAAATATTGGTAGAATTTTATTTAATTGTTGTTATTTATTGAAATTTTCTGGTTGTTTCCCATTTTATGTCATTAGGGCCAGATTTTGTTGAGTGGTCTAAAGCACTTGCTTTAACAGATCACTGACATCTCATCTTGGCCTGCATTTGTTTGATTCTTGGGTACAGCCAATGTGGGTATGTGAGAAAGTGTGCCAGTAGCTTTCTATGGGCATGTAGTTCTTCCTGAGGTTTTCCTGGGTATTTTCACCACCAAATTTATAGGCTGCCATGTATAACCAATCATGTAATGAAAATGGCATTAAACCCATAAGAATAAAAATATGTCATTTATTGTCTTTTCAGAACACAGTGGCAACTAATTGCTTTAAATGCCAAAAGTTGAACTAAGTGTTTGTCAGCATGGCATTGTAATGTTTATGGTGCCTAGTCAGAGAAAACTTGGTCTTCAGCCATGTGGAAAAGTCTGAAGGCAAGAGATAGGAAGAAGAAATCGTAAACATTGGAGGGCATTATCTTCAGCGGGGGTCTCAAACTCAAATTACCACAAGGGTCAAATGAGGATTAGTACATTTGGCCCAAGGATTGTATCACTAAAACCTTTAGCGAAAACGGCTCATATAATAGGTAGCCAGTTGAAATCTTGGAAACAAGAAGTAAATGATGTAATCAGATTTTTATAACAACTGGCTGGTTGTAAAGAAAAAATAAGCATTATTAATTTTTTTGCAAATTCCAGTGTAGTCGTCAGATGTATCTCCCTGAGTATTGTAGGGGATATTTTAATGGCAAACCTCTGTCAAAATATTTCTTGGAAAGGGGCATTGGCTTCAATCACATCTGGGCAGATAAAGGCAGACAACTTGGTGGTGAGGGATGCATCTATGCTGCACCAATCTAACAAATTCCTCGATGGGCATAAGAGGAGATTAATTCAAGAGATGACATCACAGTTGCTTCGAAGGATGTTTATTGCCCTTTTCTCACCTTGGACCCTTCTCACTATTTGGATATGCTGGGAGATTTCTTATCAGTATGTGGCAGTCCATTGTGCTCAAATTCCTTTGCATGTCTGAGCATGGCCTTAGGGCCTGCAAGACAGGGTGCATGGGGTATGGAACTGATCCTGCTGCTTTTTCTTAATAGCTGTTGCTGCCTCAAACCATCATCCCTTTTCTCAACTTTCCAGTTCATCTTTTGGCTGACCATGCATACCACAGACCTGTGCACCCTCCGTATATTTCCGTATTTAGTACGGGTTAAAAATATCAAATACGGAAATATGACTTCAAGAGCTAAATCCGATTTTGTGCAAGATAAAATACAGAAAATTTGTATTTGGCAAGTACGAAAAACAAAGAAAGAAATGAAGTATGAAAATAAAGTAATAGCATCCCGGTGTAGTTAGCTCTGTATTAAATAGAAGGGTCATGTGCAAAATGATCTGCAACTACGCATGCGTAGAGTTTCTTTGTCATTGCATCTGTACTGTAAGCAGCATCATGGCTGAGTGTGGTTCAGGAAATGTATTTGAAATGGTATCTGAGAGGAAGAGAGTGGCTGAAGAAGAATTAACTTCAATCAAAGACACAAAGCAATGAGTACAGCAGTTTCTCACATCATACAGCAAGACCTGGCCGTACATTTCTGCTAGCAGAAAGGGCGATAGTTATGCCTACTGCAAACTGTTTGAAACTGATATATCATTTAGGACTGCGACGAACACTCGCTGCGTGTGACTCATGCTGAAATTATGATGTTCGAACTCAGCGCTTACCACAATCTGCCATTAGCAACAGCTGATTCCTGGAGTGATGGCTTCATACTTATGTTTCCAGATAGCAAAATTGCTGCAGGTATGTAGACATTTATTTATTTTATTTTATACCATGTTTACCAATTTTTATGACATTTACTTACAAGGCAAATCCACCCAGCTAGTTACTCGAATTTGCTAAAATTTACAAATTCTAAAATAGAATCCGTTTCAATGGACCATTGTTTGAATAGTTATGGTGTTAACACCTTTACTGAACAAACTTGTATATTGTACAAATTACAATTTCAGTATTTATGTTTCAGATATGAAGTGTGGCAGAAAGAAAGCAACTGCTCTTGTGAAGACTTTGGGAAAGGCACAACAAAGGAGCTTGTCTGAGAGGATGCAGACTGCAGCCTTCATACTTTCGACAGATGGCAGTAATGATAACAGGAGCAAGCAGTTCCCAATTGTAATTAGATCAATGGACCAAAACACAGCACTTGTTCACTCAGAGCTACTTTCCCTTCCTGTCTGCACTGGATCTGCCACAGGAGAAAACTTATTCAAAATCCTGGATTCGAAAATCAATGCATGCAACTTACAGTGGAATAATTGTTTAGCACTTGGATGTGACAATGCCCCGGTTATGACTGGGAACAAAATTGGTGTAATTTCCTACATTAGAAATAAGCATGACAGTGTATTCTTGGCAGGATGCTGCCTTCATGTTGTGCAGCCCAAAAAGGAGCTAAGTGTTTACCTGATGTGGCTGAGATCTTGCAGGATGTATATTATTATTTCCAGAAAAGCGAGAAATGACAGCACAAATTCTCTAGTGTTCAAGATCTTTTTGACATTGAGCAGAAAAGAATGCTCAAGCATGTTTGTACCAGATGGCTAAGTATTGGTCGTTACCTGGAGAGATTGCTACAAAATTGGGAACCTTTGAAAAAGTTATTTAAATCAGAGTTTGATGATATCAAGACCAAGTCAGTTTCATCTTCAACACAGGCTGCCGAGAGCAGTGACAAACCATGTGCACACAAGAAAGTAGAAAACGTCCTGAAGTTCCTAAAATTTCCTACAAACAAGCTGTATGTTCTGTTTCTGGACTATACTGTCAAGATGTATGATGATGTGCTTGTCGGTCTCCATTCAGATGAACCGAAGATACATGTACTGAGAAAATGCTGGTCATCCAGATTGTGAAAGTACTTCGTCGTTTTGTCAAACCAGCTGCCATGTCAAGTTGTGTGCCTGAAGCTGTTGACTTCAAAAGTAGCTATAATATAAAAGACAACAAGGACTTAGTCATAGGTGATGCTGCCCGCAGTTTCATTGCCGACTCTGACAATAATGTTTTGAGGGACATGCAGATCAAGCAGTTCTATGGGGATGTAAAGCTGTACTTTAAGAGTGTTTGCAGTTACTTGATTGAGAAGCTTCCTCTCAAAGAACCAATCTTGAGACATGCAGTTGTAGCAGATGCTTCTTTGCAACAGACAGCCAAACTGAGTGATCTGACTTTCTTCCTGCATAGATTTCCAGCACTACGTCCTCCTGGTTGCACTATTGACACTGTTGTTGAGCAGTTTGCTATATATCAATATACATACCTATCCACCTGCACCAGACAAAGAATGGATGAAACCTGGGCTGCAGTTGGCAATAAGAAGGATGAAGAGGGGGCATCGTTCCTCAGTGAACTTTCAGTTATAATGCAAGGAATATTAACCATTCCCCACAGTAATGCCCACTGTGAGAGAATCTTTTCCACAGTGGGTAAGAACAGAACAGAGCAGAGGTCATCAATGGGAGATGACACTCTAGAAGCATTGTTGCTTATTAAATCAAAACTTGGTTATCCATTTGAATCCCAATGCCAGCACTCAGTTGAACAACTACAGAAGTTGAAAAGTGCCTACTATGAAATGAATAAGACAAGTCAATGATCCTCATTCCAGCATACATGTAGCACTGAACTTGACACTGCTTTGTTGTAACCTTCAGCATCTAAGCTCAACACTGATGATCATTAATAAATTATTTTCAACTGTTAATTGTTTCAAATATTGTAAATATGAAATATTTTTCATCATTTTTGCAGTATGGGTCATGGTATTGACAGTTTGGATACAAGGTGCATCGGTAATGTTGTGCGTTTCTGTTGGTGTGCACTTGTGAAGAATACTGAAAGCTGACATGAAATACTGAAAATATCCCTGAAAATACTGAAAAGCATTATAAGGGGGTGCACAGCTCTGATACCATATAATCAGAAATCAGTCCATTCAATGGGCCGTGCTATCCATCGCATTGTATATTAAACCATATGGGGGACCAATATAGCTGATATATCCATTCGGTAGGACAGCCTGGATTCTTGCATATCCATATCCATCCAACTTTGCACACGTTCCTTCAGGAACATATTTAACAATTGCGAGCTCTGCATTTCAGCCTTAGTCTCAGCCCATAGACTTCTATGAAGACAGTCAATTGCATTTTCTACTGTTTGGGACCTCCTAGTTTGCAGTGACTTCAGTCTACCTGGACAACATCCTTCAGAAACACATTTCTGTTTGCTGCAGGAAATGAGTAATCCTATCTTTTACACCCACCTAGATTTGTTTCTAGTGAATTGGGAGAAATCAGATCGTATTGCCTCTGAACACTCCCATACCTGTCTATTTGGATATGGAATTTTGGACACATCTTAATTTCATTTTTCTTCCTCAAATATGAAATGCATAGGATCTCTTCAGCTGTCAGTGGCAATCTCAAACAGGAAGTAGGTTTCTTTAACTCCTCATTTACAAATCTAGGTTGCAGATTTGATTCCTCTATGATGTCTTTATTATTTTGCAGATGGCAATGCTGACTAAATGGCACTCCAGTTCCATTCATCTAGATCAGAATGTTTTGATCTCAACTGAGATAAAACACTTCTACCATCATTGCAAGACAGGCATTGGCTTATGGCTAGAAATCGTCCAGAAGCCCAAACAAGATGTTATTGATTATATGAATGCCAGTTTATTCAGCTGCGAGCTCCCATGTTCCCTCATTTCACCCTTGTTAATAGCAACTGGAGCCAATAAGAGAAATTACTCAATATAAATCCTTTAGAAACGAAGGCTAATGAATGCTTTTCATCATTGGAGAGATCATGTAAGTGGGAAATCTTTCATGGGCACTTATCTCAGATAGTCAGATTGGGGAGGGTAACCAAAGCACTGGTGCTTCTGGCATAGAATAATGGTCTGGACACACAATCCTAGCAGACTAATGTTTTGGTCAGTTCTCTGTCAAGAAGGTGCCATACTCTGTGCACAGAGTGATCCTTTCACTCTTGATCTTTGCATAGGTTTACACACATGGGGTGTCAGATGATAGATCTCTTTTGAACAAGGTGGAATTGCAAAGCCGCCTTACTTTGTCTCTCCAATATCAGATCCAGAGGCCTGGACCCTGGATGTTATTTCAGTCAGTTTGATGGGTTTTTGTGCTGTGTTTTGCTTCCATTTGTTATGATCCTGAGAGGCATTCAGAAAATCATGGACCAGACTCGTAAAGTGGTTTTGGTAATCCCTTGCAGGCAGGACAAGTCCTGGGTGAATGGTCTGCTGCTTAACCTAGCAGTAGATATCCACATGAAGATCATAGTGAAATTGGACCTGCCAGACAACTCTGTTTCCAGGTGTTTCATCCATGCCTGTAGAGGCTTCTTCTTGGCATGACATGGCTCTTGTCAGGATAGCCTTGCATAGAAGAAAAGTTTCAGCCTTCAGTCATTCTCTTCTAACATGTAGGCTGCGCCACTAGCGATCATGTAACACGTGACAGCAACACTAAGGAAAAACAAACAAAGAAGACCCTGCACTTTGTAGGCTAATGGGGGTGGGGTGGGGTGGGGTTCAGGGACTGGTGCAGAGAGAACAACATTCCATTGAATGCTTGAGCGCTCAGGTTGCTAACTTTTTTCTCATGCTTTTTTTAGGGGAAAGGTTAACTCTTGCCACTCTCAGGGGATATCACTCCATGATTTCTGACATAATCAGACATATAGGCCATGACAAACATCTATCTGAATTACTTACCAACTTTTTGACCAGAACAGGTCTAAATCACTCACCCTATTTCCTAAGTGAAATTGTACTTTTGACTTGGCTCAACTCTAAAGTTGGAGCCCTTAGGTAGAACCTTGTATGATGCTGCTCTCTTACAAGCCTTGCTTTCTGATTGTGCCAGCCTCAACACATAAGGTGAGTGAGCTACATGTCTTTTCAGTGGATCTCAAATTATCTCTCAATTCAGATCAGATGGTTCAGTGGTTCTGATGACACAACCAGGTTTATAGCTCAACCATCTGCCACATGTAGATATTAAAAAGGTCATCTACTTACTCTCCTTCAATTGATATGTTGAGATAAGCAGCAATGCATAACTTGGTCTTTGCTTGAGAAGCATTATTTGAAATGCATGGAGAACACCTGTGTTTGCCAACAAAATCATTTTCTTCTGTTTAAGGCATGTAAAGAGGATACATTCCCTTAGACCCTGGCATCATGGCCAATGTGGTTAATAACAATTGGCATATTCTAAATTGTCACTGGATATGTCTTATGAGGATCTCCAGTCATGATATTAGATTTGTCTGTGTTCAGATACAACATTTTGAACAGTGATTAACAGAAGCTATTGGATGGCATGCACAGTTAACCTACTTGAGATCTCCAATATCTAATGTCACATAAATGAGAACAGAATCTAGTGGGTCCATTTGCTGCAGCTCAGACATCAACCAGACCCATATGAGGATGGCAGAATATCTTCACAGGTGTAGGTGTAGTACTTTTGCCCTGTTATTTGCTAAGTAACAAAAATTCACTCTATTCTCATTATCTGAGTGTTGTCTTCACATGTTACATGACCATTGGTTGTGCTGCAGTCAGATTAGGAGCCTGGTTTTTCCATTTTTGAGGGAATTGAGACAATCTTCCCTGAGATACCAGTGGTAGAAGTTAGATATACATGCATTTCCTCCTCCTCTTCTTAATCTTTCTCCTAATGTTAATGTGACCAGGAAATGTATTCAACAGATAAAGTTCATTTTGTAGTAAATTAATTTCTCTGAGAATATTTACCTTATCTTATTACTTCTAAACATTTCCATGTCTCCTGCAAGCATCCTTATTGATCTGTTGCTCAGCTTAAACTGGTAAACAACCAAAAGTCACTTACTTGTGGTAAGGGAAAGTTAGAGTTTCTTCCCTTTGTTTTTATGCTGCATGAACTGGAAAGACATAATTTTTGTTTTTCTGGGATAGCTAGATTTGAGAGGTAGAACGGCTGATTTCCAAACATTAATGTGATCAGGTAAGTATATCGGCGAAACATACATTACAAAAATATTTACTGTTTCCTGTCTGCAGTACATACTTGTTTATTAGTTCATGGGCTTTATGCAGTGAGGTTCTCAAAACACAAGGGAAGAAAAAAGAAACAACCTATCTACTGAGCTTAGTCTAATGAGATATAGTAGCACCTACTTTGAAGTTCAGCATTTGCATGCACAGTAAGTTTGTGTTGAAAAGAATCAAACTCAGATATGATTTTATACATTATTTGGTGATAACCTGATAACCTTTTTATTTGTGACCTGTAAGGAAAGCGTCTGTGAGAATGTTTGTTCAGGACAAACTACCACCAACTTCGTACAAAGAGCATATCATAATAAAACATAAATTTCCATCAATATTTAGATAATTTTGCAAATTTAGAATTTTTGTTCATAAAATTGGTCCATAAACCATACTTAAAAGTTATGTCACATGGAATAAATTAATATCTGGAGTCCTTTTTATTGAATCATTACTCATGATAAGTTTACATGTAAGTACATTGTTATAAGAAAGAAAGCACAAGGCTTCACCCACTTGTATATCACATGTCATGTTTTTATATTGGAGGAATAAAGATCTTGTCAAATGGAATTTATTATGTTGATTGAAAGGTACTACTGCTGGGGCCACAGTTGATTGGTAGTGCGTATAAGTGTTCTCAACTGGACAGGGATTTGCATTAGCTGTTTTTTGTGTGTAGGATTAGTGTTAGAGCTGTACTTTATATCCAGAACAAGAACTCTCTAATGAATCAAACCCTAATTTAGCCTCCATTTTATTCTGAGTATGTATCTCCTGATAAATCATAGTCAGTACACTGTATAAAAAAACAGCCCCGATTTAACCTCCATTTTATTTTCATTTGATATCTGAAAATTAATCAGAACAATACATTGTATAAAAAAAACAGCACTGATTTAACCTTCATTTTGTTTTCAGTTGATGAATCAAGATAAACTGGAATAAATGTACTGTATAAAAAACACAACCCTGAGTTAAGTTCCATTTTATTTCCAGTTGATGACAGGAAATAAATTTAAACAAATGCACTGCATAGTAAACACAACTGATTTAAGTTCTCTTTTGTTTCCAGTTGATGACTCAAGATCGGCCTGAAAATCTAGGCATTGCTTCTGAAATTCTCCCAGACTCGATTCGAAGAGCAGTGGCTGCAGCAGGGGTTGAGCCAATAAGCAGTATGGAAAATTTAACCAATGAAGCTGCAGAAAATACTGAACTACAGAATGCATTTGAAGAGGAAGTTTGTAGCGTAGTTAGGGACAGATTGCAGGATGAGCCGGACTATGTTCCTGAGAGATTTCCCAATACAAATGATTTTTGCAAGAAAGCAAAGAGTTCCAAGAAATGCACTGAAACTTGTCTATAAAGGACATCAACAGGAGGACCACAGAATTATGTCCTTTGTGGACAGGTGGCCTTATATAGTGGTTAAATGCATGTAGATTGTACAGGTTTCATTTATATTGTGACATCCACTAAGTCTTGTTTCACAGAAGCTTTGTTTGACTTTAAAGCACAGGGATGAAATAAATTTCCAATTGGAAAAGCATCTTTGGGTCATACTGGAAATCTTAAACAACAAATAATGGTGCATGTCTTGATCTTATGAATAATTTTGAATGTTAGGGTTTAAATTTAATTTCATATTGTATGATTATAATATTTGCTATGCTGTAACCTAATTCATTACTGCTTACTGTGACATGCAAGAGAATTCCTTGTTCCCATAGATTAGGTGTATCACATCTTTGCCTGAATTCATGTATTCCAGTGAGTAACTGCATGATATCTTGACCTATTCTACTTCTTGGATTCACATAGTCCAGTGAGTAACTACTTGATATCTTGACCTGTTCTACATAATGAGTTCATGCAGTCCAATGAGTAACTATATGATATCTTGACCTGTTCTACATCTTGAATTCACATAGTCCAGTAAGTAAGTTCATGATATCTTGACCTGTTGTACATTTTTTTCAAAACATTAGTATAAATGTATACCTCAAAAGAAAATAATTATTTAATAACTCAAAACAAGGGGAAAGAAGTTTTTATTTAACCCATTAGCTTCACATACACATCTGGTATAATTTTATTTTTAGCACAACTGGTACAGGTTGGATTTTTCACTAAATTAAAACACCCATGTCACTTACTGAGACTTAAGTCCAAAGAAACATTGCATATTTTCCTAAATATAAGTAAAATTGTAAAATAATTTAGCAACTAAATTTAGTTCATTTATTAATTGAAACACCTTAATCACAGTTGTAATGCAGATGTAATTCAAAATGATGGCAGGCTGTAGTTGTACATGAATTTACAGCTTACTTAAGAGGAATAAATTGCCATAAGATTGATAATTTATGCTGATTAAGATGTGACAGACAGAAATTGGTGTGTTTCTTCAGACACATGTGTCTTCAATGAGTAAATGATACTGTATCTAATCTTGTAGAAAAATATTGCTGATATGTAGGTCTTGGGAACTTGGATAGATGTCGTATCAAATCAAAGAACTAAATGTAATTTTTGTTCTACTGATCATAGACCAGAATAGCTTATGGGATGGTCTGTTGGTCCATAATTCAGTCTGTCCATTAGCACAGGTTTATTATCATTACTCCTGCTAAACTACTTGGAGGGTTGCGGTGACACTTAACACACACATTGATCAAGTTTAGAAAGTGCAAAATGAAAATGGTGCCACTTGGACATCCAGTATGATTGTGGTAGCAGCCATATTGAAAATCTTAACACTACTCATGAATGGATGGCCCTATCAGCATGTAGTTTTCACTGAAAGACCTGTTTTATTGGTCAAGGTATATGCATATACAGAGCACACACACACACACATATCCATATTGTCTGCTTCTTAATTTAGAATATACATGTACACCTGCTGAAACCAAAATTTAGCATATTTTCATATCCTGATGTCAAAAGGTAGACAGAGGTATGTATTCCAACAGCTCTACCTAGGTGCAACACTGACAGTTTATATTTAAAATGAAATTTGTTATGTATTACATTTGCACTTGTCTGTAGAAACTATGCATTGTAAAAAAGTTAAATTCTGCATATATATGAAGATTGTATGCATGAATACAAAACAGTTCAAGAAAGTGATTTTTTAAAGACAATTTGAATTGAAACCCATTGCATGAGTACATTGGTTGGTCATATAGAATTAATGTTAAACCTGTTACACGAGTACATTGGTTTGTCATATAGAATTAATGTTAAACAGAACAAATTGTATTCGGGGGATTTAAATCCCAGTCAGGTAATGTATTGTTCAACAAGCATGGTACTAAAGTCATGTAATGAAAAACAAAAAACAAATATAACTGATTATTGAATAGATGTCATTGGTGATTAAATCTTCACTTACCACTCTTTTCTGCCTTTGTTCTACAGATGCTACAGTGAGAAGTCATCCAACAAGTGTGTGTGTGTGAGTTTGTGGATATATATAAAATTATGGTGAATTTCTTATTCCAGATAATATGGTCTCTCTTGTAACATGTAACTCAATATGATATTGATCTGAGAACTGACATACCTCTTTCCAATACTGTTTTCTCAAAATGACATCCAAAAGATATAGTTAAGTCACTTTCATTTTTATTACTCAAAGTATATAATGATGTTTCAGAGATTTTTGTTGTAAACATTCCACTATTAGTATGGAGGAATCTGTGGAGAATTTGGCATTGAAAACTCGGAAGTCCCATTTAATTAGTAGTACAGAAAGGAAGTTAAAGTATTCTTTCCACGATCATTATGTGAATACTTTGGATTTAAAACAGGTCCATTTTTTCATTTGAACTGGAAATCATTTAATTTTTGTCAGACATATCTTATAAAATTGTTTTGCAATTTAGTCTTGCTTCCTGATGATTAATATTTTCCTATAGTTGACATTGTAATTTCCTATTATTTCAAATAGTATTTTTCCAGTCTCCTGAGATTGCATCAGGAACTCCAGAATTTCACAAAATTAATATCAGCATTAAATTTGTATATTATATCATTATTTGCAAGGATCATACCATCATTATTATGTCATTAATAAAATGTATAGAGACTTTTTACCATTTCTTCCTTCAAAAAGATTGTAATATCATTTATCTTAGTATATTTATTATACCAGAGTGTCATTTTTAAATTTATTCAGGAGTTATGGTGAGGTAGTCATATAATTCTGACCATGCAAAATCACTTTGTGGGGGCCTGCTTTCTTTGGGAAAAATAATTTTGTCCAATCCAAAATCTTTAAATGTGTTCATAAGAAGACATTTCCATATTGAATGATTGAGAAGATTAATTTCTTTTATTCCTGTAATCATTAGTGTATGACAGTGATTGAATGTGTGACATTTTCACTCCAACATCATGGTAGTCATTGACATGAATGAGCTATTTAATTTTATGACTTTTTCTACTCCAGAGGAAGTTTTTAAGATTATTTGAAGATTTTGTATGATTTCCTTCGTAGAACTAGAAAGTACCATAAAACAATGAACTATCATTAACAGAACGTTTTATTTCAGTGATTTTTCCAACCATGATTAGGTTTCAGAAGTACCAGTTAGCAAGTAATTTTTTTAATTGATTCAGTTTTTTCAGTATAGTTTACTTCACTAGTATTGCTTTTGCTCAAGTCAAATTTAATTCCAAGTTGTTTAAAACAACCAGAATGATTCCAAGCAATA
Source organism: Megalonaias nervosa (assembly GCA_016617855.1). NCBI lineage: Eukaryota > Metazoa > Mollusca > Bivalvia > Unionida > Unionidae > Megalonaias > Megalonaias nervosa. The sequence continues at coordinate 29,529 of JAECUM010009507.1, read as the reverse complement.
TGTTTTGCTGTTCTTCATTCTTTGCCACAACCCCTTTTAGCACCAAGCCATATGACCTGGATTTTGTCAGAGTTCACCCCCAGTCTAGAACAGCAGGAGAAGCTAGAATATTAAAAGTTGTGTAGAGGTATGTGTCGTATCAGCTAACAAGAGTTGAATCGGGAGCATATTGACTTGGATTCCGAGTTTTTGATATTTATGTAATTATGTTGGAATTTTTTTTTAGAGCAGCACTTAATAACAGTAAATCTATTCGGATTAAATATGAGGTTAGTAGGTCAACCTGTCTGACCCCATGCTGGATAGGGAAAAATTTAGAGCTATGTCCATTTTTGAGAACAGAGCTAGATATACCATGACAAAAGATTTGAAACCATTTAATGATAGGAAGAACAAAACAAAATTTCTAATGATTTTTCTATTAATGACCATTCTGTTAAAATGCTTTTTCAAAATTTAGAAAGACTAAAAGTGCTGATGTCATGTTCTGTTTTTTTTTTTATAAATAAATAGAAAATGTGTGTACCTTGAACAATATATTGATTCTTGAATAAAACTTGTTTATTTCGCATATTATTTATCGTTAGGCCTTATTTATTCCATGTGTGAGGGCTGATGATGCAGTTCAAGATTGAAATGGGTTGCTGATATATTTTTAGGCAGATTTCAATTTTCCTTCCTTAGGAATAATTGTGTTTGTGTAACTGATAATTGATTATGTGCATAATTTATGCTTTTGCGTAAGAAGGTCCTAGGTCAATCCAGTATTTGGCAAGAAAACCATTTAAACATGCTTCTTAAGTTTTTTAATGCATATAGATTCTTGCAATGAGAGAGAGCCATCAGGTGCTTCTTTTTCATGTGCAGATAGGGTGCAACCAGAGGGATTTAGAGTCAAACAAGTTGTTAAGATGAAAATTAATAATTTGACTTGAGTCGAGGTTTTTCTAAAAGGTTTTCTCTTCAATTTAATGCTATTCAGATCTGTTATTTGACTTCCATCATGAAGGATAAGCATACATATGAATGTTTCAACATAACACCTTTCCTTACAGTTACAAGAGAATTTATTACTTTGCACACCCTCTCTTTTCCATCTTGGTTTTGCTCTTGAGATCATGCCTTTAACTTTTTTTCCTGGAGAATTTTTAGATTTGGTTTCAGTATGCCAGTCTCATTAGCATGTCTTAAATATTGTCATGTTCATACAAACATTTTAATTTAAGCTCTTATCTCTCTCTCCAGTTTATTCTTTGGTCATTTTTGTTTAAACTCGACCTCTATCCAGTTTATTCTTTGGTCATTTTTGTTTAAACTCTTATCTCTCCAGTTTGTTCTTGGGTCATTTTAATTTAAACTCTTATCTCTGTCTCTCCAGTTTATTCTATGGTCATTTTTGTTTAAACTCAATCTCTCTCCAGTTATTCTTTGGTCATTTTTGTTTAAACTCTTATCTCTCCAGTTTATTCTTTGGTCATTTTAGTTTAAGCTCTTATCTCTCTCTCTCTCTCTCTCTCTCTCTCTCTCTCTCTCTCTCTCCAGTTTATTCTTTGGTCATTTTTGTTTAAACTCCTATCTCTCTCTCTCTCTCTCTCCAGTTTATTTTTTGGTCATTTTTGTTTTAACTCTACCTTTCTCTCCAGTTTATTATTCTTTGGTCATTTGTGTTTAAACTCTTATCTCTCTCTCCAGTTTATTCTTTGGTCATTATAGTTTAAACTCTTATCTCTCTCAACAGTTTATTCTTTGGTCATTTGTTTTCAAAAGAGGAGTAAGACATAGTTTTTCTGTATCATCAGTTTTAAAGTGTCCCCAAACAATGGATCGTTTATATTAAAATTAATTTTTATCTTGATTATTATTACCATTATTGATTTTCTATTGATCAGTAGTATGAGATGTACAACTTTTAGGGAAGTCTACATATACATGGTTACTTATTATTAAATTTTTACGTACCTTGTCATTTTGCTTGGAAAGTAAATTTAATGGTCATGAAAACAGGCCATTGATCAGATTTGTAACAGAAGTCATTGTTTGAACTTGGTAATATATTAAAGGTCTGATGGTATGAAATTAATCAAATCTTGCCTGTTTTTTTCAAAGGGCCTCCCCAACTATATTTTATAAAAGTAGGGTTCTTCTCTCATCAGATACCTATAAGGTCAGATTCTTGCATTATTAAATGGATTTTGTTGTGTGATCCCTTCTTATTATTTATGTGTATCTAAAACAAAGTCCAGTCCAGTTATTTATTGATTGGTTATGAAATTATAAGTGTACAGAGTTGTTACAAATAAATTGTATTGTCTCCTTTCAGTTATTAAATAACTACTGATATTAGTTTTGATCATTTATAATAGCTTCTAAAGCAATGTAGTTTCCCCTGCATCCTTTATCTCCCTGTATTCTTATTTTTGAACATATTGAACATTATGACCACTCCTCCGGGGTGCAAAATGAATAAAAGCGAAACTTAAGCCATTCACTTCTCTGATAACTTTATATATTTTTGTAGAATCAGAAGGTTTTTTTATTGTATTTTTCCTTACATCTGCAAGAATAACTCTCCTTAATCTTGTCTGCAAACATTGACAGTTACGACTTCCAATAACTGAATTAATCCTTGACAGTTACGACTTCAAATAACTAAATTAATCCCTGACAATTATGAGTTTCAATAACTAAATTAATCCCTGACAGTTACAACTTCCAATAACTAGATTAATCCTTGACAGTTACAACTTCCAATAGCTAAATTAATCCTTGACAGTTACAACTTCCAATAACTAAATTAATCCTTGACAGTTACAATTTCCAGTAACTAAATCCTTGACAGATGAGACTTCCAGTAACTAAATTAATCCTTGACAGTTACAATTTCCAGTAACTGAATCCTTGACAGATGAGACTTCCAATAACTAAATTAATCTTGGACAGTTGATACTTCCAGTAACTGAATTAAACTTTGATAGTTGAGACTTCCAATAACTAAATTAAGCTGAATGATACCAAACAAACTTTTATATTCTCTTGCTTCAGATCATTGTAGGAGATGCTGACAAAGATCAGCCTTCTGTTTAGTGGAAGTAAAGGATTTTTTCTTGCAATGTCACACATTATAAACTTGATCTAAGGTGATAAAGTTTTTTAGGGTCTGTTATAGAGAAAACCTTCAAAATGATAATTAGTGATGCATTTTGTTGGACATTATATGCAGGTTAAAATCATTTTCTCTGTTAAAATTTACTCCAGCCAAATTACCTAAATTTGCTATAAAAATTAATGAAGGGTTTGAGTTCAAAATTACAGTCTCTATTACCTCCACTGAGTCAGCCTTGGTTTGTTGTTATGTCTGATGTCATACTAGGACAAGACAACCATGCCACTATTGAAGTGCATTGATTGCATGGTCAGATGAAGTGATCAAGGTACTAATGTGTACATGGATTTATTGTATGGTTAGATTAAGTAACCATGCCACTAATGAATACCTATTGTCAGATGAAGTAACCATGCCACTAGTGTATTTGTGTATTGATTGCATGGTCATATCAAGTATGCCACTACTGTATATGTCTATTGATTGCATGGTCAGATCAAATAACCATGCCACTAGTGTATGTATACATGTATCGATTGCATGGTCAGATCAAGTAATCATGCCACTAGTGATGCGTGTATCAATTGCATGGTCAGATGAAGTAACCCAGCCACCGTGCCACTAGTGTATACATGTATCAATTGCATGGTCCGATCAAGTAACCATGCCACTAGTGTATACGTGTATTGATTGCAAGGTCAGACCAAGTAACCGTGCCACTAGTGTATAGTGTATCGATTGCATGGTCAGATCAAGTAACCCAGCCACTGTACCACTAGTGTATTCATGTATCTATTGCATGGTCAGATCAAGTAACTGTGCCACTAGTGTATACGTGTATTGATTGCATGGTCAGATGAAGTGACTGTGCCACTAATGTATACATGTATCGATTGCATGGTCAGATCAAGTAACCATGCCACAAATGTAAATGTTTATTGATTGTATGGTCAGATCAAGTAACCATGCCACTAATGTGTACCTGTATTGATTGCTTGGTCAGTTCAAGTAACCAAGCCACTAGTGTATTCGTGTATTGAATGCATGGTCAGATGAAATAACCATGCCACTACTGTATACATGTATCGATTGCATGGTCAGATGAAGTAACCATGCCATGTCTGTATACGTGATCGATTGCATGATCAGATCAAGTAACCATGCCACTAGTGTATACATGTATCGATTGCATGATCAGATGAAGTAACCCAGCCACCGTGCCACTAGTGTATATGTGTATTGATTGCATAGTCAGATCAAGTAACTGTGCCACTAGTGTGTACATGTATCGATTGCATTGTCAGATCAAGTAACCCAGCCACTGTGCCACTAGTGTATTCGTGTATCGATTGCATGGTCAGATCAAGTAACTGTGCCACTAGTGTATACGTGTATTGATTGCATGGTCAGATGAAGTGACTGTGCCACTAATGTATACATGTATCGATTGCATAGTCAGATGAAGTAATCATGCCACAAATGTATATGTGTATCGATTGCATGGTCAAATGAAGTAACCATTCCACTACTGTTTACGTGTATCAATTGCATGGTCAGATCAAGTAACCATGCCACTCGTGTATGTATGCATGTATTGATTGCATGTGGTCAGATGAAGTAAGCATGCCACTAGTGTATGTATACATGTATCGATTGCATGGTCAGATCAAGTAACCATGCCACTACTGTATACGTGTATCAATTGCATGGTCAGATCAAGTAACCATGCCACTACTGTATACGTGTATCAGTTGCATGGTCAGATCAAGTAACCATGCCACTACTGTATATGTGTATTGATTGCATGGTCAGATCAAGTAACCATGCCACTAGTGTATGTATACGTGTATTGATTGCATGGTCAGATCAAGTAACCATGCCACTAGTGTATACATGTATTGATTGCATGGTCAGATCAAGTAACCATGTCACTAGTGTATGTATACATGTATCAATTGCATGGTCAGATCAAGTAACCATGCCACTAGTGTATGTATACGTGTATCAATTGCATGGTCAGATCAAGTAACCATGCCACTATTGTATACGTGTATCGATGGCATGGTCAGATCAAGTAAGCATGCCACTACTGTATACGTGTATCGATTGCATGGTCAGATCAAGTAACCATGCCACTACTGTGTGTATACATGTATCGATTGCATGGTCAGATCAAGTAACCATGCCACTAGTGTATGTATACATGTATCGATTGCATGGTCAGATCAAGTAACCATGCCACTACTGTATGTATACATGTATTGATTGCATGGTCAGATCAAGTAACCTTGCCACTAGTGTATATATACATGTATTGATTGCATGGTCAGATCAAGTAACCATGCCACTAGTGTATGTATACATGTATTGATTGCATGGTCAGCAGAAGTAACCATGCCAGTAGTGTATGTATACAAGTATCGATTGCATGGTCAGATCAAGTAACCATGCCACTAGTGTATACATGTATCGATTGCATGGTCAGATCAAGTAACCATGCCACTAATGTATGTATACATGTATCGATTGCATGGTCAGATCAAGTAGCCATGCCACTAATGTATACTGTATTTATTGTATGGTCAGATCAAGTAACCATGCCACTAATGTATAAGTGTATTGTATCATCAGATTAAGTAAATAAGCCACTAATGTATACATGTATTGACTGCATGGTCAGATGAAGTAACCATGCCACTAATGTAGAAGTGTATTTATTGTATAGTCAGATCAAGTAACCATGCCACTAATGTATGCGTGTATTGATTGTATGGTCTGCTGATATCAAATTGACAACTTAGTGTCCCTGGATTACTGCACCAAATTTACTAATTTAAATATTTATATAAATCATATTTAATATAAGCTGAAGGCATCCACAGCTCTTTATCAGATACAGAATGCAGTTTGATTACTGTAACCAGTAATAGAACCTAAAAATATTTTTATTTTAAATAAAAAAATATTAGATAACTCCTAATATCAGTGTATCATACAGTGAAATGAACTGATTTCTTATAAGATATACTAGAAAATGATTTCCCAGTATGATGTAACACATACTATATACAAGTGTAGTCTTGTCACCATCTGTAAGTAAGGGTAAGTTTTATTTTTTATCATCAGCATGTAGCAAATCCATAAGAAAGGTTAAAAGTAACCAGTTTATATACTACTCTGTTCACCAAGAGTGCTTGGAACAAAATCTTTTTGCTATGCAGTTGATAAGTTCAGATATCCATTGACATTTGTTATTTCTATGCATCATTTCACATCTACCTTTCAAACAGGATACCATGGTAACCAATGCTGGTTTTTGGTAATCTCCCTTTATATCAATTATCAAGGTCATTTGGTCTACAGTTTGATATTTCATCTAAGTTCTGATTCATAAGGATTAATTAGCAATGTACATGTCCATATCCTAATTACTGATTCTGTGATAGAATACTTCCACTGGTTATGTGGCCTTCGTCTAGTTAGATATTCAATTTTTGTTTGTTTGATTTTCCTCTCCTTTTTAAAGTGAAAAAAGTTTTTACATAGTTCATTTTATTCAGATTAACGATACACCAAATGTCATAAAAAGCCTTGAACTCACATTCAGTTAGTTACAGGACAATGAATACCATATGCATTCTTGTATAAATCAGATCCAACTGCAGACTGCATAGATCCAGATCTTCTGTCGCATAATGTGCTGGCAGATCTGGGTCTATGCAGTTTGCTGGGAGTAATCAATAGAACAGCTAGCATAAACTCGGATATGTGTTAGGATTATGTGATGGTAATCAGGATCTCTTTTTTTTGCAGTTGGACCTGACTTAAATATATACAGTATATCATAGTTTTAAATTATGTTTCTTATTTGGAGTAATATTTGTAACATTATCAGAATTTGTCTGTATGGAGCCATTTTAAGTGATTGCAGCTGAGGGCGGTTCTTGTGGAACTTCACAGATACATATAACACCACTGTCAACTGTCACATGAAAAAGTATTCATTCAGTTCTGATCATTCAAAATACAGAATTTCTGAAACATTTTCAAGCAACATCATTAAGTTTATTTGAATGTAATGTATAGATTTCTTAAGTGTTGTGGATTAAAGGTAATAGTTTCAAATGTTTTCACTTGGGTAATGAACTTGTCAGGCAGTAAGGTTCCTAACCCTAACCCAATGAGATTATTATGTAAAGACTGAGGCTTGTTCAACTTCATATATATATATATATATATATATATATATATATATAATATGTGACTGTCAGATGTATCAAATGCTGCGAAAGGAAAGCTGGATGTAAAGATATTGTTGAACAAAATGCAGAAGTAAACTATATTGCCCAATCAAAAATTTCTTTTATTTAACTCTGCACAAGGACAAGACAGCATATTCTCTTGGCCTCATGGTTTTACAAGTGATCAGTACATTATGCACTCAAAATGATTGGCTTACAAGAGGTCAGTACATTATGTACTCAATTGATTGGTTTACAAGAGGTCGGTACATTATGCACTCATAATAATTGATTGGTTTGCAAGAAGTCGGTACATTATGCACTCATAATAATTGATTGGTTTACAAGAGGTTGGTATGTATTGCACTCATAATGATTGGTTTACAGGAGGTCGGTACATTATGCACTCATAATAATTAATTGGTTTACAAGAGGACAGTACATTATGCACTCATAATTGATTGGTTTACAAGATGTTGGTACATTATATAATCATAACGATTGGTTTACAAGATGTTGGTACATTATGCAATCATAATTATTGGTTTACAAGATGTTGGTACATTATGCACTCATAATAAATGACTGGTGCTCTTAAGCTTCATATTGTCTGGATTTGCTGTGTATAAAATGTATTGTTGTATTTAATAAATCTTGTAAATTGCGTTTGTTCATTTTTTTCTGGCTACAATATGTACCTAAGTATAATCACACTATACATTCAAAATGGTGTTGTCCAGAACTCCATTGACTAATTCACAATAGTCCCAGAATAATATCATAGTCCACTGAGCACTTTCTATTTCCACTGAATAATCTAAACAAATGTTTTTCCTCTAATATCTAAATACAACATATAATACATCAGCAGTATTATGTTACAATAAGAACACAAATAATAAGAATGAGAAAATTGTTGTTGTTGTTGTGGGGCTTAACGCCATTTTCCAGCACACGATAGGCTATACATGGCGGCCAGTATTAATGGTGGAGGAAGAAACCGGGAAATCCCTGGAAAGAACCACCGACCCACGAGAAGCTACTGGCAAGCTTTCTCACATATCCACATTTGCCGAATCCTAGACTCGAACCCACGCAGACAGAGGTGAGATGGCAGTGATCCGTAACGGAAAGCGCTTTAGACCACTCGGCCACTCGGGGCCCCCTGAGAAAATTGTCCAGTGTAAGCTATTTATCTACAGGTGAAAGGGTAAAACATGCATATTGTCACTACTCCTACATGAAAAATCACAAATTTCCAACATCATAGAACTCATATTAAACCTTCCAATGGGAATTAACTTAATTCTTCTAAGATACCACCTGACCAACCTGTCCAATGGGAAAAGGCCCAAAACTTGTCAACATATTTTTACTTATAATTTTATTGTTAGTAACTGCATACATGTCTGTTAGCATCTATTCATAGATCCTATCCAGTTTTATGTTCATGACATCCTAAAATAGATCCTTTACACCAAATCCTTCTATAGATAATCACTTAAGTTCAACATCACAAATAAAAATTTCAAAATTATAGATATATGTACACAACCTGCAAGTGCTCAAAATCATGTGATGTTCAGTTGAAATTACAAGGAGCATTATTCTTTGTTTAAAAATGATTATAAAGAAATAGTTGTAAATCAGTTTATAAAAATTCTTTTTATATATAATCATCATTGGAACTTTTATTAGCTAAATATGAATGATTTCACTATGTATATGTTGAATAATGTACTTACCATATGGAGAATAGGAAGGGATGTGACCAGTATATACAATACTTAAGAAATCAGTTGGAAATTTGACTACATTTCGTGAATGTTGTCCATATAAAAACACAAATGTTGTCAATATAGCTGTCTGACTGCAATGGCCATTCCAAAGCTACACTCTCTTAAGAAGTAAACTGCCAATGAAAGAAACAATGTTTTCAGTTATCTTGCTTGTTCTTCACACAGGTCCCATCTAGTGCAGAACTTGAAATGGCCAGAATCAGTCACTCAATGCAAACTCAGGTTAGGTACATGTTAGGCTTCACATTGCCAATGAATTCAGCAATGAGAATTTGAAAACTCTAACCAATGCCCGCTTTTTTGAGGAATTTAGGTATGCATGAAAAATTGCAAATGAGACCCTGGTCATTATTATAGTGCTTCTAGATTATGACACAATGCAAGCTTAAGGGTATCATGTGTAGAATTTGAACAGATGGTGATGATTGAGATTGGAATAAAAGGTGGATTGAGCATGATAGCGCATACATACATACTCCAAAGCAAATTATGAATACCTACTAGGAAAAGGTCAAGGTTATTCATTACATAAAGAAAGATCTGTATGTCTTGTTGGAACAACAACAGTAGCTTAAATCCTACATTGAACTGAATTACAAACAGCAACCAATGATTTAATAAAGACTTCTTGAAACTAATGAATAGCAGTAGTTTTGTTAAGCACGTTGAAAATTTCAGAAAGAGCAAAAATCAAAATGGGTCCAGTGACAATAAAGTTTGAAAATGCCAGAAGGATCTGACATTTGCCATAACAATTATTAATGATGATTTAGTGTCAGCTTGAAAAAAGAAAAAAAAAAATCAAATTAACCACACCATTTTTCAGTGAATTCACAGTGTTAGAGTTGAGTGTTTTAATTTCTATTACAGCAAATTGAAAAACAAGAATGAGCCTACTCATACCTTTGTATTTTTTATGCATCCATCATGAGACATAAAATGGCATTCCATTTAATGAGCTTTTTATAACTATTCAGTCATGTAAGATAAAGACAAAACATTTTCAAGTGATAAAATTTATGTTATCAAACAAAATTAGTATTGGAAAGATAAAAAAGATAAAAAATTTGATTGCAAGAAAGTGTGCAGATATTGTAAGAATAACATATTTATATATTTTATATTTATTATTTTATACATTTTGCAGCATATTGCCTCATAACCTTTCATATTTTATCAGATAAATACTTCAAGTTTAAATCTATATAAAAGATTTTTTTCTTCCTAGGACTTTGTTTTTATGTAGCCAATATTGTGCTGTAGTGCCATTAAACACTAATACATCATTAAGAACAAATATTAGGAAATGAATTTACACAGCACATACAATTATGAGATATTTAGTATCAAAATTCAAAAAGTACTTTTCTGTATGATGACAAGCATTCTTTGGTTGACAACATAAATATGTTACCTTAGGGACACATGAAATTTGTATAGTCAAAGGGAAACTCTAATAGAATTTCAAGTTTGTTTCTCTTATTTTAAAGTATCTACAGTTTTTATTTTCATTTTAACAATCACCCAAACAGATGTTTCAAAATGTCTACCACTAAAATGTTCTTTAGGTTAGTTACTTTTTATTTACATAATCAAAACTGCAACATTCATCAAATTATTTATACCTTGATAGATAACAACCATGACTCTAACCACTTAATCAGCATGTACTGAGACATGACAAATGGAGACAGTAGCTGCTGTGATTCAATAGTTAGTGTACCAGACTCTCAGCCAGAATGGTGAAAGTTTGACCATCTAACCATTTATCTAATGTATCATAAGGAACTCTCTAGATTATGCTATCTTTGAATAATGGCTTGCTGTTTTAAGTTATGTTGGTCAGGAAGACTGGAGCGAGAATCATGATGTAGTCAAAAAATTCTGTTTCTGTCAGACTAGTGCAAACAATGTTTTACTACAGTCAAACCACAGATTATCATGTCATTAATGTCTGAAATATATATTTGTGGCTAAAAGCAACACTGTCTCTTGATGCCTAGAACATCATTTTTTGATTGATTCTTTTTAATGTTTACCTGAGAGTCAGACACAAATATGCATTTTTATGAGCATCTATATTTTATGTTTTGTTCATCTGAAAGTGAATACCTTAATGAACATTAGATAAGTTAATATCATGGAATCAGATACCACGTGCACTTTGCAAATGAAGCAAAATGTAATAGATATCATTGTAAAATTGATAGCACTTGTATTACTTGTTTCTGTATGCTTTTGTTTTTCATTAAATAATTATTTTGTGGCTTCTGCAAACTTTTGACTCACTTGAAAACTTTGAATCAGGTAAACACTCATGGTATAAAACGTGGACGTTATAAAAATTCAACTTGAAAAGATCATCACATCCAATGGATACAAAAATGTCTTTCACAAACATTCTACCCAGTTTGTTTACCAATGTCCTGTTAACATATTTTTTACCCTCGTATCAAATTATCTTCGATGGGGGTCTCAAACAATTCATACCCTCATATCAAATGATCCTCTGCATGCTCAGAGATATGCTATTTATTTATCGTGTGATGTGCATGCACAGCCCTTTAACAGCGTCATCATCAACAAGGTGCAGAGCATGTAGTCTACTGAGGATCTTTGTCAGTGGACAGTTGTTCACAATGTATGACATGGTCTGTAGAGCTCCACAGCTACAGGAAGAGTCAGTGGCCTGGCCCCATCGGACAAGGTTGACTGCACAATGACCCTGTCCTGCCCAGTAAAGGTTCAGCGTGGTCCACAGATGTCGTGCAGGGTTGAAGCTAGGAGGGCAGAGAGATGGCTCAGCTATGAGGGAGCGGTTTACAACACCTGTTGAAGACCACTCATCACTTTATGCCAAAATAGCTGTCATATCCTCTGACAACAGATCTAACCAGATTGGATGTCTCGAAGCCAAGCGGACTGCTAGATGTGAAGTGATGTCCATCTACAGTAGAAGTTTCTCACTGGTGTAAACCTTAGCCAGCAGTTTTGTGGTCACTTCCTGGCAATGGAGATGTGGAGGGGAATGTTGTTGAGTACTGGCAGCCATGGTAAAGGAGTAGGACATAGTGTTCCAGAGATTATGCTCATTGTTGTGTTAAGCTGGATGTCAGTTAGCTTGGTATGGGACAATTGAACCCAGACAGGAGTGCAATACTCGGCTGTGGAATAATAGAGGACCAGTGCTGATGTCTTGAGTGTCTGAGCACTAGCGCCCCAGGTTAAGCCAGCCAGTTTGCTGAGTAGGTTTGTTTAGAGTGTTAGTTTTGCTGCAGTTTTCTTCAGGTGGCTGTAGAATGTCAGTGATCTGTCCAGAGTCAGACCAAGGTATGTTGGTATCGGGTCGTGTTTTATGTGCTGCTCACTGACAAAAATGCAAAGCTCATGGTTTGCATTTGAATTGTTAAGGTGGAAGATGCTGGAGACTGTTGTACCTGGCTGTAGGCTCCATTTCTTGAAGAAGTCCGTCATTTACTCTAGAACTTTGCTCAGTACCTCCTCAGTCTCAGTAAATGAGTGACTTTAGGTCCCAAGAGCAATGTCATCTGCATACATGAACTTACATGACTTTGTTTCAGGCAAGTCATTGGTATAAACATTAAACAGACTTGGCGAGAGAACAGCCCCCTGTGTGAGTTTATTAGTTTGAAGCTCTCTTGGATGTGTATTCTGAAGTGCCTGTTGCAAAGAAACATTTTGCTAGTCTCAACTATCCAGCATGGCAATACTCTGAAAATTATCAACAGCAGCCCTGCATGCCAGATGGTGTCATATGCTGCTGGTAGATCAAAGAAAACAACTTCAGTTTTAAAGTTCCTCTGAAAACCGTTTTCAACAAACATAGTTAGGGCAAGGACTTGATCGCAGTGCTGTGGCCACGCCTGAAACCTGCCTGCTCAACAGTTATGTTGTTCTCCAAGTCCTGACTGATTCTTTGGAGAATCAGGCGTTCCAGTACCTTAAAACAGACCGAAGGCAAGGAGATCAGCTGACAGCTCACTGCATTATGAGGATCTCAGTAATCTTTGCCTGGTACCACAAAGTCAGCAAGCAGTTTTCCCTAACAACTTGGGTGTATAAAGGGGTGAGCCATACCTTTGACTTCGGGCCAAGATGCATCGGAAACTCAGGCAGAATATTGTCATATCCTGCTGCTTTGCCTGATCTGAGTGCGAAGAAGCCCTATGCTCTCTCCAGCATGTCATAAAAATTAGCATGCTCAGAGATGTGGAAGAAGCTCTATGCTCTCTCCAGCATGTCATAAAAATTAGCATGCTCAGAGATGTGGAAGAAGCCCTAGCCTCTATCCAGCATGTCCAAAGAGTCCACATGCTCATAGATGTGGAAGAAGCCCTATGCTCTCGCCAGCATGTCATAAGAGTTGGCATGCTCATAGATGTGAAAGAAGCCCTAGGCTCTCTCCAGCATGTCATAAGAGCTCACTAATGGAGGTCGGAGCTGCGGTGATTCAGTAATTAGTGTGCTAGACTCTTTTGGCTACCATGGCTACCATGGCGTGTCCTTGGGAAAGATGCTAAATAACCTACTTATGTTCATGTGCCATAAAACACAAAAGCAAAATAAAAAAAAATCATAAAAAGACCCCCCACTCCCCGGTACAATCAATGCACTTGGGCTTAGCTTTGGAACTGCTATCTGTAAAGTTAGTAGGTTGAGATATTAAACTGTTAATTAGGTTTATTGTTGCTTGGTGTATATGTGATACAATGATGTGTTGAATTGGGAAATTGAATTCTTTGTGTTATTTAGGTATAATATTGACTGGTTTATGTGGCACAATGATGTGTTGAATGGGGATATTGAACTCTTTATGTCAATTAGGAATGTTGCTTGGCATATATGTAACAATGATTTGTCAAATTGAGATACTGAATTCTTTGTTATATCTGCATGAGAAAAATTATATGTTTACCTTACACCCACATTGTTGCTACATGTATTTGTTACCAACAAAGGCGTAGGAGACTTTAAAACTGAATTTACTATGCAGTGCTCCATCAACATATTCTTTGTGCCAATTTCGGATTTTTCAACCAAGTTGTAACATGTAAAATTTAGTGTGTCGTCTATCGCGTTTCTCTTATCGCTCATATCATTAACAGAGTAATTGTATGCTGTCTTTGTGGCTTTTTCATGATTTCATTAATATTTATTTTGTTTTTTATATTCTCTAACACTTTGGTTATCTTTGTTAAAACAGTCATCTCATGCAACTACAGCACTGTAACATTTTAAGTTTTTGGTCGCTTTTGTTGGACTTCGCTTTTCTTATAACACTAAAACTGTTCCAAGGTTTACAAGGTACATGTAATCAGTGTGGTTGTTGTTGCTGATGTCATTATTATTATTACATCTTTATACAAACCTGTAAACTAAGTGCATTTCATTTAATTAAAAATGGATGAAATAAGGTCCTTTGTATTCTTTAATTAGCCTGAATTTACAACAATAGTATCATCTTTCAGAATATTATAGTCAGAAAGTGAGCAGAATAACTCTTAGTTTAGTTTAGTAATAATAACTGTTGTGATTTGAGAGCCACAGGATATGTACGAGTCATCATGTGACGTTATTAGCATAACATTTCCGGAGAAAATGTCCTATTTTATATATTAGATATGTATTGTCACATTATGCAATCACAGAAGAGACAGATTATAATAATGTAATATCATAAAGCTTCTCTTTTAAGTAATAATGTAATAATAATGTAATAAAGTAAGACTTCCATTCAGCAGTCTTCATTTTAATATGAGCACTTCAAAATCTGAAACTGACACAACATTTAGGCATCAAGTTTCTGATTCAATTGATCAAAATCCTTATTTCTTCCTACATGTCCTATTGCAAGATTTAGGGCATGTTATTTCTGATTGCTACAAATTGAAAAATAAGCAACAGAATCAAGACAGTCCTATTCCAAATGCTCTTATTTCTGTGAGTTGAAGGTCACAGTCATGTCTTGAAAGCAATACATTTACTGCATCAAACAAACCCCAGTCTGATTTTATTATGGAGAATTATGAACCATTCATGTTGAAAGGTTCTATATCACTCGTGGTTGATTCTGCCAATCCTATCACTATTAATATTTTAAGGTACACTGGAGCTCTGAGTCTTTTATTATCAGGTACTGTGCCTTCATCTAAGAAGTCTTCTTCTAATGAGAGTGTTCATATTCAGGAAGTAGAGTGCGGGTTTGCTAATGTTCATTTCCATTGTGTAAATTTGTCATGAGACTTAGTCTCAGGACCCGTGACAGTCAAAACATTGTCATCTTTACCCATCAAAGGTATTCATTTATTACTAGGCAATGACCTTGCTGGAGATAAGATTGTGGTTAATCCACTTGTAACTGACAAGCCTTGTTTGGATCAGATATTCGATCCTATGACAAAAGAAGTCCCTGATTTATACCCAGCTTGTGCAGTTGCTATAGCGATGGCAAAGAAACCTCTTGAGAATGATGCTGATCAGAAAATTATTTATTTAGCGGACACATGTATTGGTCAGGGTTTTGATGAGGTCACTTTTGCTCCGGATATAAATTAATCAGAAGGTATTGGTCACAGTGATCCTTTTTTTAACTACTCATTCTCTTTAGCAGCAGGCAGGGCGAACAGACAACTTTTTTCCTGACCTTATTTTACAAAAATAAAGGTTCCTACAGGGGCTGAAAAAAAAATAATGTCAATAACGCTAAACCGAACCTTCATGAGGATATGAAAATCGCATTTTAGTTTTTATTGTATTTTAAGTCTTTATTTTTACTTCTACTACTAATAATAATAATGGCTCCGCTAAACGCTCCGCCATCATTATTATTATTATTATTAGAAGTAAAAATAAAGGACAACTAAAACCACCTATGAAAAATAAGACATTTTTTGGGGAACAGATAGTTATTTTTGTTATTTTATTTTTGACTTTTTGTTTTTATTTTTATAATGCGTTTAGTTTACTTACCGGGACAATTAATTTTGTCGTTTTTCACCCTGCCTGCTGCTATAATTAACCAAAGATTTTATCTAGACCTATATGATATCTGGATCTTGGATCATGTAAATTTATTGTAATAAATCCGAACGGAACAGCTTGTGCTTTTGAAAAGAAGTTTTTAAACTTAATCATGTCCATATCCCCTGAACACCAAGTATAATAAATATTCTGTAAAGTATAATTATCTACTCCATTAAACACGACTAAAATATTGCAGTTGTCTCTGATCACTTTAGGTATTTGTGTATATCGTTGTGTAACATAAATCACGTCTGTATTCTTGTGTCTACCTCGAGAAAATATTCTAGCTGGATTTGATTGTCTGTCCAGCATAACGTCATCGTACACCACTAAATTATTAATAAACCCATCTAGGTCATCTACAGATGGGGCCTCATCAATATCGGTAATAAAGTCAACAACATCATTACCGTTTTCATTCAGCAATTTTGCATTTTCATTAAAATCTTTAAGTACTTCGTAACAGTGTTGATCATCTACGGATGGTGCTACTAAATACAGTTTACTCCATTTCAACCATCGCATTATTAAATTTAGTAATAGTTGTGTTTTACCTGATCCAGATGGACTTATTATAATCATCCTTATTGAATTTGGTAATGCTGGATGATGTTTTACTGGTTCCTGTTTTCGTGTCGCCGAAAAGTCAATTATATCCATATAGTAAATAATATGAGTCTATATTGTGTTCGGTGTAAAATTCCTACACCCACTGCTGAATTGACTACAATAACAACGAAGAATAAACGACGTGCTCTGACGGGCAAATGCGTTAAATGTGGTACGAAGAAATACAAATTTGTCAAAACAAAGACAGGTGGTGGAGATATCCCCGCTTCATTATTGAAATTACCAGGAACTCCATGGGCTAAATACCCCGGTGAGAAACATCTTCCTGGATATAATTGTTGTGGTCCTGGAACTCGACTTGATATCCGACTTGATGATCAAGATCAACCAAGATCAGGAGAGTATCCAATAAATAAGATTGATCAAGCGTGTCATGTTCATGACGTTGCGTATACAAGTAAAGATTTACAACAACGGCATCTCGCAGATGTAAAATTAATTCATGCGTTAAATTCTATACCTAATAAATCTGTTAGAGAAAAACTCGCTAGTTTTCTAGTAAAAACTGCCATGAAAGGTAAAATAATGTTAGGGGCTGGTAATTAATTATATAACTATTATAATGGAGTCTGTTTATTATAGCCCAAGAGGATATTGGAGAGGCAGATTAGCGATTACTAAATTATCTGAAGCAGCAAAAGTTTCACGTTCTGTTGCTGCAGCGTGGTTAGCACGACAGGCAATATGGCAAATTTATCTACCACCACCTAAAAAAATTCAGTATGTACATTTTGATATCAGCGTCCCTAATGAAGTTCATCAAGCAGATATTTTATTTTTACCACATGACACCATTAAAATTGGTAGACGTCAATCACGCACATACAAATACGCATTAACTGTCGTTGATATTGCAAGTAGATATAAAGAAGCGGAACCATTATCAACAAAGACAGCATCTGAAGTTGCATCTGCATTTGAGCGAATTTATCGACGTGGTGGTCTACGATGGCCACAGTTATTACAGGTTGATCCTGGCAAAGAATTTCTTGGTGCAGTATTATCGTTGATGAAGAAACATAACGTTAAAATCAGACGAGGACATACTGAAATTCATCGTGATCAGGCAATCGTTGAACGATTTAATCGAACACTTGCTGAGCGGTTATTTGGATATCAATATGCAAAGGAAATATCTACTAACTTTAAGTCCGGTGAGAGACCTCGTGAATGGGTTACAAGGTTACCAAGTGTGATAGCTGCGTTAAATAATGAAATTACTCGTCCAACTGCCATGAAACCTTCTAATGCGATCACAAAAAAATATATACCCCGTAGCAATGGCTACGGACAACGCCGTGAATCTTTCTCTCAACCAGTATTAGATAATGTAACTGTAAGATATTTATATGAGCCTGGGGAACTTGAGGGTGGTAGAAAAAGAGCAACCGATCCTACCTGGAGTGTGACTACACATACAATTTCTAGCGTGGTAAGATCTACTGGTAGACCTCCAATCTACAGATTAGATTCGACAGCCCCTCAACGTGGATTTGAACAATTACAGGTAATTCCTAAAGACACACAATTACCACCACATACAATTACATAACCAGAACCTCTACGTCCATTGCATTCAAGACAGGTCAGCATCACATTATTACGTGTATGACCAAGATCACTATTAATTCTGTCTACGGTAAATTGTCTTGGATTATTATTCGAATATTGCCATAACATATTACAGTTACAGCTTGCACAATGATTATTCTGTCGTTGTTTTAGTGTTATAATAAATTCAGTATCAATATCAAAGTCACGATTATTTTTTTTTTCACATTGCTTATAACCATTTAGTTTTTTTCTTATTACGTCATTATTAACAGTTTGATTATTATTTTCTGTAAAATTCATAATGACCATATGTAGTTGAGATATTCTTCTAACTCGAGAAACTGCGAGATAGACTAAATTTGACCATTCCATCCGATCATCTATAATCCATATATTTGTATCAGAAATGGTTAACCCCTGTGACGAGTGAATAGTTATAGCGTATCCTAACGTCCACGGTGATTTATTCATACTCGGCGCATTCTCAACAACATTAATATCGACTAAAATAATATCATTCAAGACAAGATTCTGTATTCCACCACCAGGAATTTCAACATCAATATTCTGTGGTCGAGTATCTGCTGGGCGATAACATAATGGTACAGGTAGATCTGAAAACTTTTCTTTATATAACAGAAATAATTTATCCTGTAGTTCATCACGAACTATTTTTCTACTTGCAACTATTAAATCAGCGGGATTCCATAAATTTAGAAAATCATTCATAGAAGTCTCTGGAATTACTCCTCGCATTATTTCACATTGTACTCTGTCTGGTTGTAGTCTGATTAATCTTTTAAACTCCTTCAGCGGTTCATCAATAGCTCTATGGTCATCATTTATTTCTTCATAATAATCTACGCTATTCTTCAGCCATTCATGTGGAGACTGACCAATAAAGGGTGGTGGTTGACCATGATCACCACACATTATTACAGCAGTATTTTTTGTTAATAACCAATCAAGAAATGTTTTTAATATTTCTAACGACACCGTGTCTACCTCGTCCCATATAATATATTTAGGTATATATTTCTCACCCATTCGCTCAGGAGTCCATGTGTCTCCGCACCATCTAAAGAAACTATGATATGTACATGATTTTACTCCTCGTTCTTTTATTTCCCTGGCTAATTTATGTGTAGGTGTCAAAACAATTATATCTGAATTATTATTCATGAATAATTTAATCACACGTGTTGTTTTACCTGAACCACCGCATCCGTTAAGATAAACAGTCTTATGTCTAGCCACATGATCATATACAGATCGTGCTGATGACTTTAATACTTGATTATTATTTTTGTAATATATTTCCTTAATTTCAACGTCGGCAGATTCAGAATAACTAATTATATTTTCTTGTTTTATTCTCCATGATCTCCATTCACCATTACCAAGTAGCGGTTTTAACAAATCTGTATATTTTGTATTTATATAAAATGAATCCGTTGCTACTCTGACAGCATCACGAGGAAATCTATTTATCATGGACAGTAGATTTATAGAAACATATGCCAACATCGATGATCTTAAATGAGTAAATTGTGGTGAGTCACCATCAAGATAACTCACAATTGTACCTAGTTTGGTTCCGTCTGACAAATAAGCATTACTCCTATTTATAAATGTGTTTTTTTTCGTTGTATCAGCGATTATAAAATCGAGTTCAGCATCGTCCATAATTAATCTTGTGTCTTTTACAATCATATGCTCCTCCTTGAGTAAATTTACCAATTATCTTTCTACCAAAATCTTTTGCAAGTTTCTCATCATGCTCATCTGTGCATTTACGTATATTATTAGTAATTTTAATAATGTCATCTTCATTAAGATCAGGAAATTCTTTCCTGGCATCATCGATATTAAATCTATTTGGTTCTGGTAACCAAACTTGCTTCTGTGACCAATACGATATAATTGCCTCACTCACCTTCAATAATGTTAAAATTCCAACATCAAGCATATATCGCAATAGTACTATTGGAATCCAACATTTTTCTGAAAAATGTCTTCCAAACCAAGCATAAGTAATCGGATGGAGATTTTCTGCAAACTCAAATGATTCTACACACGTAAATCCTGTTATATCAAATTCTGGTAAATGTCCGTTTATCGCAACCCTGGTCATCTCGTGTGATGGATGTCCAAATCTCTTAAAGTATTCAGAACATTTTCCGTATCCAAGAAAACCTCCAGGATAACACGCTACCATATCGACGGATATAACGTCATTATACTTATATTTAGTATTCCACAATCCTCCGTGTCCATATTCTACGCAGCTTTTCTGGACATCTTCAAGAAATTCCGATCGTGTTGGTTTAAATAAATTTTTCTTCTGAGCGAAATGAGCCGCTACAGATGGAACTGTAAAACAATTATTTAATAATTGTCTAACTTTGACATCGTCAGAAGTATATTTCAGCGCAAGATGTTCCATTTCTACATTAAGAGATTCTATACGGTAAATATCACCATTAGGCCGTACAAACTGATCGTAATAATCATATTCTGAACTTTGAAATAACCAAACAGATACAGGGTCACTTTTACTGATATTTTTGATAAAATCAAATATATTACCATCATAAAATTTAACCGTTCTATCTCGTGGAAATATTGTTACTGCTGAAGTCCATGCATGTGCATTATGATCAATAATATCTATAGGAGCTCCTCTTGATTCATATTTTGGTTTATATAAAACATCTCCTGTTAACGTCTTTACTGTTATTGGAAATCTTAATTTCTTTTCTAGATCAGCAACATCTTTAATAGATGCTCCAGTATCTTTAACTGATTCTGCCCACGTATTTATTTTTTTACGTCGTAAATCTGTTAAACCATTACCACGTATCGCGTTTATGAAATGTTCTGTAACTCGTTCAGCTACACAGTTTATTCTTGACTCTGACAGTCTCATGGGCTTGAGATCCCCGACGTCAGGTTTATTATTCAGCGGATATATTGCATATATAACCGCAGTAACAGGGTAATCTCGTTCATAATACGGTTTGTCAATACCGGTTAGTATTCCGGGTTTAGATTTATTACTCAAAAGAACAATATTATTTCCTGACTGTATGCGGACTGGATCACGGTTATCACGAATAATCCAAGTATCTTCTTCTGTATTTACAATAAATTTTATTAAAATAAAATATTTTTGATCATCAAGGTGATTAATAATTGCTTTTCCTCGTTTGTCATTCATTATAGTATCTACAATATTTCCGATTCTGAATGTTGACCATACATGAGCAGCACCATTATTACGAAATTCATTCTTAGCTTCACGGATACGTTCGGTTATATCCTCATCCGTTAATGCCAGATCTTGCATCAAAGTACTAAATTTATAGTCTGATAGTCTGTCAAGATCAAATCTAGCTCTTTTAGGTTCAATTGCCGATAATTCGTTCATATATTTAAGACAAGTATTTAAATAAAAAGTTTGATATATATATAATGATTGAAACAAAGAACAAATGTGCTTGGCTTAAAATTGGACATACTTCTCCTTGTAATAAATCGTGCGTAAATGAATATTGCGGAAATCATGCGCAAAATATCAAAAATGGAAGTACAGGGCCAATACCATGTGTGCAATGCGGTATTGGAGTAAGAGGAAAAACTCAGTTGTGTTTAAAATGCGGCGGAAAAAAATACAGAGAACTAAAACGATATTATGACAAAAAAAAATAATACTTTGACATTGTCAGGTAAATCTCCTATAAAAACCGTAGAAGATTATTTGACCAGATTCTCTAAAAACGATTTAAACAAATAATATTATTATATAAAATGAATTAAACAAATAATGATATAAACAAATGTAATTTATATATAATGAATCAAACAAATCAGACCCATGATAAAATGATCGACAATGATATTATAAGAAAATTGAAAATTGAGTACTATGAGAAACACGAATTTGTTAAACATCCAACCATTAAAAATTATGAAGCGTCTCGAGCTGGCGTAATTAGAAAGTGTAGATTGAAAAAACCGGTTGGTAATCTTGATAATGATTATTTTAGATTTACCGCTGGGGGGAAAAAATATCTATCTCATAGATTCATATTTGAGTGTCATTTTGGATTGATCAAAGATGGACTTGTAGTTGACCATATTGATGGGGATCCCCAGAATAATCATTTATCTAACCTACAGATTACTACACAGAGTCAGAATTGTAAGGCAGGAAATACAGGAAGATGTAAAGTATTTAAAAAGAGAGCTGTTAAATCCATAAATACAGAAACAGACCAAGAAATGACTTTTCCCTCAATAAACGCAGCTGCCAGATATTTTGGTATACATCCACAATCGGTACAATTTGTCGCAAATAAAGTATACAAATCTACATTTTCAATAAAATATGATCAGTCGATAATATTTGAATATATCTAACTCTGTACTCTTAATAAATAAATATTTTTTTATACTGTATCTAGTTCAACTCTATATTTTGCCATGGGTACCTTCACCGTCGCTCTCAGTGTCACTTTCATTTTTGACAGAATCAAATAACATAATTTTTCTTAATTGCATTACACGATTGTCCACGATCTTCTTTTTCTCGTATTCACGAGATAGTTCGGATCTAATATTTTCGATCGAACGTGCAAGAGGCGCAAATAGCTTTACCTGTTTTTCATTTACAATTGCCAAGGATTCTAACATAGACTGATAGATTAATTTTACGAATTTATAATTGGATGGTAATGTGTATTTATTTTCAGATTTTCGTTGTTTTAATATTTCATAATCACATAATATTTTTTCAGGATCAAGATTATCAGAGAGATTTATTCCGTTATGTTTTAATTTTTTAATAGCAGAAATAATATCATTAATGTTTTCTTGGTTCATTATATATATAAATATTTCTTTAAAATAAAAAATATTTACAAAACATATAATCACAACACAACCCCATATGAACTCCTAGCTTGCCATATGACATGCTAGCAAGTTCAGGTGCATTTGAATTAATCCCCATGTGATCCCCTAGGTTGCCATATGACATCCTAGCAGGATCAGAGGAAATTCGAAAGAGACAGCACAAACCCCATGTGACCCCCTAGGTTTCCATATGACATCCTAGCAGGATCAGAGGTTACATATAAACTTATCCTAGGACAGACACACTTTATCCCCATGTGATCCCCTAAGTTGTCAAACAACATCTTAGCAGGATCAGAGGTTACATATAAACTTATCCTAATGACATATGATTGTATGAACATGAATATATACAAATGGTGATGATTTTGATTTTTGCAGACGGCACAAACATAAACTTAACTATAGACGGAATACAACGGGGGGGGGATTTATCTACGTCCAACAGATTTTATACAACTTTCCCCCCATACAAAACCCCGGAGAGTGCAAAATTACACCCACCACGTGGTTACATGGTGGGAAAGTTGTATTAATTTTCTGTTGGGTTTCGTACCCCCAATTATAAATAGCATCCGTCGCCAAATGCAAGATAATATCTTTAGCATTTTTGGAGACTCGCACAACTTCGATCTACGTCTAAACGCCTTACCACTTCGGCCACCGCTCTCTTATCAATAATACAGTTAAATTTAAGTATATATAAAATATTTGCGCTGTCTCACAGAACTTGTATTACTAATAGAATATAGAACTGTAGCGTGAATTTATTTCAATTTTTCAAATATAATTCATAAAATAATCACACGTATGAGTTATCGTTCGTTAAGGTCAAAATACATGTGTTAGAGCTAAAAATAACTCTACGTACTTGGTATATAAAACTGACGTGAATTTAAGGACGTGAATTTAAAGTCATCAGAGTCAAAAGGTGCATAAATATCCTTTTCTATTACAAATTACTGATTCACTAACAGCTAATTGCTTACAGAAAACAAATAAATCACTAAATAATTAACGAAAAACAAGATATATTCGTTGTCTGTAAATCGAACGTAGTAGTAAGGGAAATAATCGTTTAATTTACTCTGCAGAGAGAGATAGCAGAGTTATCTCGCTTTATTACATGTGCAATAGGAATTGAACCCGCCAAAACACATTTATCAAATTAACGTTATTTAAGAAAAAAAAAAAAAAGATCTTATAGTATATTTCTGAAAAAAATTAAATTTTACTTATTTTTCTGATTTTATCGAGTGCAAAAACCCCAGCACATTTTATGTTTTTCTGTCAAATTTCTGATTTTATCGAGTGCAAAAACCCCAGCACTTGTATCTGTCAAAATCAGAATAATCAAAAAAAAAATAATAATTTTTGTCAATCTGATATAAATATCTGCCGTGTCCGGAAGTGTACAATTATTGTATATTTTATGAAAAATGTACACTTCCGGACACGGCAATAAATATAGTTATTTTGAATTCTGGTGTTCAATAATATTTTTAAAAAAAAAATTAAATTACATTTTAATGATTTTTCTGATTTATCGAGAGCAAAAACCCCAGTACATTTTATGTTTTTCTATCAAATTTCTGATTTTTTGAGAGCAAAAACCCCAGGGGTAAAAACCATGTTTTTTTTAATGATTTTTCTGATTTTTGAGGGCAAAAACCCCAGGGGTTCTAATAAAATTTAATAAATCTTTTTTGTAAAATTGAATTTTGTCCACTTTTTTCATAAATTTACCTTATTTTTTCTGTTTTTTTCTGTCAAATTTCTGATTTTACCGAGGGCAAAAACCCCAGTACATTTTATGTTTTTCTATCAAATTTCTGATTTTTTTGAGAGCAAAAACCCCAGCACTTGTATCTGTCAAAATCAGAATAATCAACAAAAAAAAATAATTGTTATTTTGTAATTCTGGCACTCAATAATACATTTTTTTAAAAAAAATTAAATTAAATTTTAATGATTTTTCTGATTTATCGAGAGCAAAAACCCCAGTACATTTTATGTTTTTCTATCAAATTTCTGATTTTTTTGAGAGCAAAAACCCCAGGGGTTCTAATAAAATTTAATAAATATTTTTTGTAAAATTGAATTTTGTCCACTTTTTTCATAAATTTACCTTATTTTTTCTGTTTTTTTTTCTGATTTTATTAAGGGCAAAAACCCCAGCACATTTTATGTTTTTTTTTTTAAATAATTTTATGAATTAGAATACCTATTTACCTATCTGATTATTTTTTTCCCTTATTATATTAGGAAATATTTACTCGGACGTTCTACGAGCGTATATACAAATTAATATTAAGTGATTCTCCTCGTAGATCCAAAATGTATCCTGTCTGGTCAGTAAGTTTGAAATTTATTCTTGACAATAATGGATTATGTACACGTAGATAAATTGGATTAATTGGCTCAGATATAATTAACCACCCGGGCGGTACTTGAGGGCTAAATGCATATAATATATATCCTTGTTGAGCCTGGTTAGACTTTGAAAGATCTACTTGATAGCTGTCATCAATTACGTCACATACTAGATTGACCGCGATCGTAGATGTTATATTAACAATACCAGGTGAGATATGGCGACCTCCACCATGTGGATCATTATTATATTTAAGAATAGTTAGTGTAGGTATTAATTTTTTCCATGAATCACATATTCTTTAAAAGTGTTCATCAATAAGATCATTAACTGATTTTTTTAGCTCCTCAGAGTTAAATCCCGGAATTATAAATGTTGGTAGCTGTTCTTCTGTGATTCCATAATATTTAAGAAACACTGTTTTAAATAAACGTTTATAACTTACACGCTGAATAGGACCGTCTTCATTAACTATATAAGTATTAAGAAATCTATCTGCCGGTACGTTTAATTTTTTTTCTCTGTCAACGATAGCCTTATTTACATATTCTAAGTCTGATGCAACTTGATTCAAAATGTTGTATTGCTTCAATTATTTGATTTTTTAAGTCATCGTTGTAGGAAGTGCTGATGCTGGAAAATAAATTTCTTAGATCATTAGGTACACGTCCATGTTCAGATTTAATTGGTTTTGATTTTGAGTTAATTTCTTCAACATTAATTGTTGCTATTCTTGTTGTACCTTTACCCCGAACAAAATCTATAAAATGAGTATACTGTGCATAACCACGATAAGCATCCGGAATCTCTATAAACGGATAAGTTTTTCGATATTCTGGAAGTTTTATAAATTTTTCAACATCTACGACGAAATCAGATCGTTGTGGTTCTGGTGGTCCTTGATAAACTGGTTCAACTTTAGGCCATCCTAATACTGATCTAATCGAACTTTGATAAATATCTACAGAATAATCATTGGAATTTATTTCAATCACCGCCGATAGTGTTGGTTCGTAAACAGTAATTGATATGTTTGATTCTCTTCCTGTAATAGATTTAATTCTACGTTGGAACTCATCATTAACCTGTTCTATTTGATAACTACCCGTTGGAATAGCAACTACTTGCCAATCAGGAGTTCCATCAGGCTTATTCTTATTAGCGAATACTAATGAATTATTTGGCTGTAATCCACCAAATGGTTTTAATCTAATATTTGGCCAGCTATAATAAACTCGCAATTGTGCTAATGCTATTTCTTTTGCAGGAATTGATGTTGGAAAATTGACACTAAATTCAGGATTGGTCGAACTTAAGGATATCATAGTAGTTTTTGACGGAGTCGTATTAGTGACGATCTGCTGAAGTAACTCCCTGTCTGTCATTATTATTATCGTTATTATTTAATTCGTTAAAATCATTAGCGATCACCTTAAAAGCGTCATCATAGGTTTTCATCATCATCGCAAATTCAGTATCGGATATTTCACCATCACTGACGCATGAAGAAATGTACAAAGATAGTTTAGAGCATGCCTCTGCCACTGTATGTAATTTAATCATATAATCGTGCAATTTAGCATTTGTACAAGTATCTATCTTTTTAGCTATAATACCGAGAACACCAGCAATAGTCGTTGATGATGAAACAATGATGGTTACAACAGCAGGTGCTGTCATCGTTAACGATGATAATAATAATCCTATTCCAGCAATAACAGCAGAAACAGAGTAAACAACCACATCAATGACAACTATACGCCTTTTGTATTTTTTTATTTTTATGTTATAATAGTCGATAAAATCCTTTAGTTTAGTCAGACGTTCATATACTTGATTGTATCTGTAACGTTGAACGTCGAAGTAGGACTGGGGTCTTTGGTTTTGATCCATTATTGTTATATTAAGTGACTAACTGTGGTGTTTCAGCTACAAATTCCAAACACCACCAGTAAGACGTTGCGGTTATTGTTTGATCATCTGCTTCCAGTAAAAATATTTCTTCAGCATCTTTATTTAACACTATAGATACAACTCCAGAAAAAGCATATGTTGAATGACGCCAGGGAAATGTTGTAGTATAAATTTTAAACTTTGCAGAGCTGAAGATAGACAGTCTATAAACACCAGTAACCTCCGCGGTATATTTAATAGTGTTATTTTGCTGTGACCATGTTGTTAATCCTGATGCTACTGTGTACACGATATTTTTAATTTGTCCGTGTGGAATTTTGATCAGATTAGTTTTTTGAACAATATTAGGTATTCCACTGACAATATCATTGAGTTTCATGTTAACGTCGGCTAGTTTTAGGTCAACGGTTGGTTGTTCCCCAAAAAAATCTTTAATGGTTTTGTTTATATTTCTACGAAAATTTAAGAGCGTTTCTACATGTCTGGAAAAAGTATTACTGAGTGTAGTCATTTCGTCATCGATTTTGTTTAGAGGAATTTCCTTATCATCGACGTATTTTTTTGTTGCAGCATCAAAATCTAATTCCGGTGTTCTAAGATTATTAATGCCGTTATTATTCATATTAAGAAATGCACGCATTATACCGCCGTTGACTAATACGTACTTAGATTCTTGATCGTCGACATATTTTTTTTGTTGCAGCGTCTGTATCTGCGACTGGGTTTCCAAGGTCTATAATTTTATTTTGATTCATGATAATGTGACTCGTGAACAAATCACCAGCTTTCTTAATATAATCGCTGACTGACGTACCGGAATCTTGTATTTTACCCTGATCAGTAAAAGTAACTATATTATTAACAACCGCATTAGGAACTCGTATAAGTACATCTGGCAGTTGTATATTACTAGTTTTAAATCGTCCTTCTTTATCCTGAAAAACAACTACTTCATTTTGATCAACACTGGTTATGTTTAATAAATCGTCAATCTCATTTCTGAGCTGATCGAGAGTTGCGTATTTAGATAAATCAGCTTGCTGCTGAGCTTTACCACGAGAAGATCTTCCGTAAATATCCACCATTATATTTAATAATATCTGTTTAAATGTGACAACGTAGTATATTCATGCACAACTTTGTGAGGTGGTTTTGTTGATTTTGATACAGCATCAAGTACGTTAAGTACTTCTCGACCACATATTGGTGGATCAGTTAATGTTTATGTTGGTAGCGTTGAATACCATATTGGAGTACTTTGATCGCCGCTAACATACTTTAAGAATTCTTTTGGTGGAGCTAGTCCATATGAATCAAAATAAATAATTCCACGTGGATCAATTGCATATCCAACCCAATCTGTGCCTGGACCAGAGTTTTTATCGAGATTAATAATACCGGTTTCAATATTGTTTGGTTGTTTTGGTAATTGATCACGCATAAAAACTCCTCTAAAATTTTAAATTTTTAATTTTTTAGCAGCATCTAGTAAATCAAAATTGGACATAGGAGATATCAGTAAACTGTCCCTGGTAATCTCAGGCCTTTTCCGTACCATGAACGTGGAGTCCCTGGCAATCTTAGACCGCGACCGTATGCTGGGCCTGATAATCTTAGACGACCCGGCTGTGGTACGTTTGGTGCTCTTAGACGTCTTCCGTGTTGTTTTGCCCGTGATCTTTTTTTTGAGCTTTCTGCGTGTATGATTCCCTGACCCGTTACTTTCTTTAATGCCATTCCAGCAGCGGTTCCAACAGCGCCTAATGCAGCTGCTTTTGCAACAGCTGGGGCTGCAGCGGCTATTAATGCTGGTATTGCTGCAAGAAGTGGAAATATACCACCCGTCTTAACGATGTCTTTAATGGCACCCGCAGAAAGATTAAGTTTTATACCTTTATTTGATTTTTGGCTTCATTGAAATGCCTGAGCTGACGTTCTGTAAGAGATAATTTA